>JALGBA010000712.1:0-207500 GCA_023970755.1 Azemiops feae | reverse complement strand
CCTATTTACACAGGAGAGAGATGGTCGAAAGTTTGTCCATTCTGATCCTCTGCATGACTGTTCATGTTGTTTCAGTGCTTGATATGCTGGTAATAGTTCCACGTGCCGGTTGATAGAATGCTGATTAGACTGCCAGGCTTCTTTCAGTAGGCGGCCGCCCTTCATTGGATCTTGGGCGATGACTTCGCCCCCCGCGAAGTTGAATGTATGACCGTTCTCGCTCATGTGTGTCCACACTTGAGAACTGTGTTTGTTTCACCTGACCACTAATTCATGCTCGTGGACTCTCGTCCGAAGGCGTTTCACAGTTTCTCTGATGTAATTGCACGGACAGTTGTTACAGTTGATTTGATAGACTATGGATGACATATCACCTTTGGATAGAGGTTCCTTTGGGCGCATTACTCTTGTGTGCCACTTTGCTATCATGGATATCATCGCACACCTATAGAACGGCAGGGAGCTACGGGGAATGGAAACACGGAAGTATGAATTGGACCCATCACGTTACGTCAAAAGACACCATGCACTCATCTTCCTCCACCCTTAATGATTTTATCCTTACTAGGAACTCCTCTGATGACTTCACTGTGGTCTCGCTGTTCTCCACTAGATATCCAAGCCGTCCGCTTAGCCATTTGGCCAAGCCCGAAGCTGGTGTGCCCCTAAATGACACAATTGGTTGCAAAGGGATCCCCTCTTTGTGAATTTTAGGCAGCCCATAAAACGTGGCCATGGCCGAGTCCCTAGGGCGTATTGTCCTTAGGACATCTTCGCTGATTTTGCCCTGTCTTTTGAATTTCTCTGCTAGCTTGTTGAGTTGGTTTTTAAGACTGGTCATTGGGTCCTTTGTGATGATACGGTAAGCGCTGACATCATCAAGCAGGGCAAGAGCCTTACAGAGGTATTCAAGCTTATCCATAATGATGGTTGCCCTGCCCTTGTCTTTTGACATAACGTCACTCTTCACCTCCATCCTGCAAGATCTAGCTATGGCAGTGATAAGGAGTCATTTGCAACAAGAGAAAGAGCGACACCATGACTCACTCCGTGCCAAGGACCTCATCCAACTCATGAGCCTGTGCCTTAGAACATATTTCACATTCCAGGGCACCACCTACGAGCAGGTGAAAGGTACGCTGATGGGATCCCCGATTTCGGGAATCATTGCAGAGGCGGTCCTGCAACAACTAGAGTCCAAAGTGATGTCTGAATACCAGCCCAAATTTTGGGCAAGATACATGGACGACACTTTTGTTGTCATCAAGCGGCAGGACAGTGCCAGGTTCATGAACATGTTAAATTCGATCTACCCAGATATTCGGTTTACGGCAGAGGAGGAGACCAATGGCACTCTCACATTTTTGGATGTGATGGTCAGCCGTCAGTCCAATGGCACCCTCCATATGACCATCCACTGAAAGGTAACACACACGGACAGAATCTTGCATTACAGGAGCAATCATCCCATGTTGCATAAGATCGGCTGCATCAGAACACTGTTTAAGCGTGTGAACACTCACTGCAACATGGACGGGGCAAGAATTGAGGAGAAGAACCATCTCTACCATGTTTGCAGATGCAATGGCTACCTAGTGGATTTCATCAGGCAGCACAGCAGGCAGCACGAGCCATGCAGAGTGTAAAATACAGGCACGCCTACAGCGTGGACAACACTGCCTTATATTAACGGGGTGTCAGAGGCGACAGCACGGATATTGGCTCCACACAACATTGCCCATAAACCGAACCCTATGTGCCAAAATAATGCACCTCAAGGAGCCGTTACCCAATGAAGAAAGATCGTCAGTGGTATATAGAGTCAAATGTATTGACTGCCACTGTAATTACATTGGGGAGATGACCAAATGGCTCAAAACCAGGATCGATCCATGAGCACAAATTGGCCATAAGACGGCATGAACAATGCTCACAGGTGTGGATCCATATGGCCAGTAACAACCACTCGTTTGATCTTGCGGGGGCGGAGGCCATCGCCCAGGACACCTCCAAAGGTGGCCGATTACTGAAGGAGGCTTGGCTGTCAGATGAGCACTCAATCAACCATCACATAGACTTACTGCCTGCTTATCAGGCACTAAGGAGGTGCAAACAACAATGCAAGAACTCACAACGAGTGCTAAGGGCACCGCCCCCACAAGATCAAAACGGCCGGCTCACGTGACGGCAAAGAATCACAACCAGCGAAGGAAGAAAATCTCCAATACAGTCTGCGTGGGAATCAGGAATGGGGAGCATGGCACATTTGGACACACAGCAGGGGAGGAGGGCTATAGGACAAGAGGAACCAGATTATGATTTGGCAACAGCACGTACCCGGACATGGCTAAAGCAGGCAGGTGAGGCAGCAACGAGAGAGGCGAAGACATTCGGATCCAAAAACACGCAGATGGAGACGAGGCAATTAAAGGCAATACGATTGACCGGTAGACCGGTGACACGCTCGATGAGTAGAGCGCTGAAACAGCCGGCTTTATAAGCAGACTTTCAAACCCTGGCATTTTACTCTGATGATGATGATGATACACACATACACACACACACACACACATACATCACAGAAAGAGAGTATATACATACATACATACATACATACATACATACATACATACATACATACATACATATAGAAATCACACCTTTTGGATTTTCTGAATTTTTGCTCTTCTTTGTTTTCTGATGTTCTCTCATATGGGCTATATTGCTATACATAAGAGGATTGTAACTGAACAAATAATGCCAACATTTCATTATAACATAAAGGAACAGGCATCAAAATAATATAATATGCAACTGAACCAAAAAATAATTGAAAAAATAATTGTTCTGCTAATTTTGTTAAATCAGTTAAAGGGATAACTAGAGCCATTTACACAAGTACTTCATTATTAAACAATCAAGGCTAATTTGAGCCAGAGCTGTCCTATATAAATCTCTTGATTTCTTCTTCACAATGAAGTCCTCAATATATAGAATCAATGACACATTGTGCCCTATTGAAATACATTTCTAATGACCTTGCTGGCTGTCAGTTAGTGAAAGATTGCAAAAGCTTTTCAAAAGGTACACTTGAAGGTACACTTGATCCACAGTTGGGCAAAGTCTTGACATGGAGAAAAATTTAAAATCCTGCTAAGGGGCAGAGCATAAAATTTTCCAAGAAGTCATTAAAAAAATCAGGACAACATCTAGCATCCACAGTTTGCCTTCATAGCAATATGTGAGAAAGATTTCTCAGTATTTCTCAATCTTGGCAACTTTAAGACATGAGGACTTCAACTCCCAGAATTCCCCAGCTAGGAGCAAAGTTCAATTTGTTAGGATTTTGGATACATTGCATACTGAAAATATTAGTTATAAATTGTGTTAAAATTGCTAAGGTTGAGAAATACACCAGGAAGCCTTGGAATACAGTTATTGCAGCCAAAAGGAAAATAGCTTCTTAAAAGATTAAAACAAATATGGCAATTTATAATATATCTGAAATGACACTATATACTGTAGAAGTTAATATGGGTCTTTTCAAGTCTTACTGCTTTGGATTAGCTTCTTGAGAATGTTCCCTATTTGGCACACTCCATGAGAATCGGAAAGGAAGCTAAGTTGCTGAAACTCTTCATTGTTTCTTTCCCCTGCCATTTGGTAGGGAAATAAATCTAAATATTTATAATTTACCACACAGATATATTTAGGATGGTCAAGTGCCAGAAAGGACAGGTCTTCTGCCCCTTTAATAGTTATGTAGAAAATAGAACCTTCACAGATGTAGCATGTCATGCATATTGCACTTGCAGAAACTCCTTCTTCTGTGCAACTATTAATGGAACAGAAGCCCAATTTTTTTCTAAGTACTCTAAGTGGAGCGAAGTAATGAGGATTTATGGGCACATGAAAATAGAATCAGCAATCCACTCTTAATTTAAAAATATTGATCATTTTTCAGTGAACATACAGTTCAATGCTATACATATTTCTTCAGAAATGTAGAGATATAAACGTTAGGATTTGATCCCAGAAACATAGATTCAGGATTATAGCTTTAGGAATGTATTTTAGGCTACATTGCATACTGGAAATATTAGTTGTAAATTATTTGTTTTAATACTCTACCACACTTGTGTTTCAGATTAATACACTACATAATATACAACTTGCATGGATGTTGAAACTCTGGCACATTTTTGTACTGTCAGTGCTGCAAAACACCTTTTGTATTTTTGTCAGATTGATTGATCTCTTTCTGCCATACACTGTGGGCTACTTGCTATTATCTGTGTTTTCTTGGCTGGGGAGAAGAGAAGTCTGAATAGTTGTGGGGGAAATATTCAGAAGTTTGGTTTGCTCTCTCTCTCCCCTCCCCCTCCCTCCCTCCCCTGCCTCTCTCTTTTAATATCATAATACAAGGCTCCCTATGTGGAACTCAGAGGTGACATCTAGAGATAACTCTAGAATGTAATCCAGATGATACCTGTGGATTATGTTAGGGAAGAAAATATCTACTGAATATGTACCCTAAAAATTTACAGAACCAGCCATAGCCTAAGCATCCACTACATTTTGCAGATTTAAAACATATATCTTATATATTTCTTGATTAAAGAGCCACATTGACATCAGTCAGGGGAAAAATACAGTACACAACTGTTATGAATGCTTGCAAATCAAGGGTGTTCTAGGGAGGAACACCCTTCAGGGGTCCTAAACCTAGAGTTTTGTAAGCTAGACAATAATTGGCCTCTTAAGAGCTCAATAATAAATCTACTTAGCATGACCCATTTACTATACATGATGAAAACAATAATAAAGAGAAAATAATAATACAATCACTTTCAGTTTATGTACGGTTTATGATGTCAAAACATATTTTTTTTAAAGTGGTCTGTATTTATATTCATTTGGTGTTATCTTTCTGAGTCCTATGATGAAGAATCAACCAATGTCTACAAGATAGAGTAGAACTAAGGCTAAGGTTTTGCTGTGCTCTGATCTGCTATTGGGTGGAGTCAAAACCCTGATCCAGTGATAATTAAATTATATTTATATAATAACTATATTATATTGGCTCAATGAAATCTGTGGCTTTATTATTGTTATTGTTACTAGTGATAGAGGATTCCAAGTTTTAAAAAGTGTGAAAAGCCGTCATGTCTCAAACAAATTATAATTCATGAATGTTTTAGATTATACATCATATTTTTTTGTTGTTGCTGTTACTAATATACACAAGTAATTAGCAACTCCGATCTATACCATGTAACGTTTTGGGGACAGATTTCAAAGCCAGCAAAAATTTAAAATGACAACATTTAAAAACACACAGGAATAATTTTAACTTTTAATACAGAATAGCAGGTTTGAGCCAGTTTGGTGTAGTGGTTAAGACACCAGGCTCGAAACCAGGAGACTAAATTCTAGTCCTGCTTTAAGCAGGAAAGCCAATTAAATGTCTTTGGGCCAGTCACTCTCTCTCAGGCTATAACATCAGGCACCAGTGATAAGCCAGTCATCAATTCCTGTCACAACCAATGGATCAATATTCAGTTGACCTGAAAAAGCAGGCCCTGAACTTGCAGGAAAACACAGGGAAGGAAAAAAAAAACTGGTATACATTGTAAGAGGGATGTCTGTGTTAATTCCACTAAGATTGTTTTGACTAATTAACTAATTAACAAGTTAATTATTAAAATGTTATGGAATGATAACAATTCCAAGATTTTCCCTGTGTAAACTGAGACATGGGACTTTAATTTTCCAGACTTTCAAGGGTACCTTTAGCCACACTTTCAACTTACAGTTTTGTTTTTTTAAAAATGAGATTGCATGTGCATCACTACAGGCATAACTAGAGTGTTATTATTTAGAACCACTGAAACCTAGAACTAAGGAGAAACTTCCTGACGGTTAGAACAATTAACCAGTGGAACAACCTGCCTCCAGAAGCGGTGAATGCTCCAACACTGGAAGTTTTTAAGAAGAGACTGGACAGCCATTTGTCTGAAATGGTATAGGGTTTCCTGCCTGAGCAGGGGGTTGGACTAGATGACTTCCAAGGTCCCTTCCAACTTTTATTATTATTATTATTATTATTATCTTTTATTCATTAAACATGAACCTCAGTCAACTGAACATTCAAATCGGCTGGCGCTGATGGTTGACACGGGTTGCTACCAGCATCCTAGGTGTCAACCAGGTACCTTCTTAAAATATAAGATGTTCTGAGTAGCGCAGTTTTTTGTAACATTGCTGGAGTTATTGCAGGAAACTGCAATTTCTTGATGTATTTTGCAAAGTTTTTGGACATAGTTCCCAGTGCCCCGATGACAATGGGTACCACTGTTACACGTTTCATCCATAATCGCGCAGTTTCGATGGCCAGGTCGCGATATTTCGTAATTTTTTCCAGTTCTTTTTCTTCGATTCTGGCATCTCCTGGTACAGCAATATCAATCAGCTGTACGCTTCGGTTATCTACAACTGCGATATCCGGTGTATTGTGTTCCAAATGGCGATCTGTCTGTATTCGAAAGTCCCACAAGATCTTCACCCTCTCATTCTCAACAACTTTTTCCACCCTGTGTTCCCACGACTTTTCGGACACAGGCAAGTCGTATTTTTTACACAATGCCCAGTGGATTAATTTAGCAACTCGATCATGTCTAGATTTGTAATCAGTTTGTGCGATTTTGCTGCACTCACAGATTAGGTGTGAAACAGTTTCAACTTTGTCATTGCAACGTCGGCAATTTGGATTGTCAGTGGATTTTTGTATCTTCGCTTTCATGGCATTAGTTTGTAATGCTTGTTCTTGAGCAGCCAGTATTAAGCCTTCCGTTTCTTTCTTGATGGTTCCCATCTTAAGCCATGCCCATGTCAAGTTGTTATCACATTTTCCTTCAATGTTTTTCAAATGCTGTCCATGCAAAGCTTTGGTTTTTCATCTATTTAATCTGTCATCCAGCCGTTTTTCCTTATATTCTGCCTTTGTTTCTGTTATTTTTACAGTGCTCTCTGTTTTCACAGCCTGCAGCAGTTTTTCTGTACTTTGATTCACATAGTCATTCAAACTTAGTTTTTCTTCTTCTACAGTTTGGTGGATTTGCAATAGTCCTCTGCCCCCTATTTTTCTTGGCAGGTACAACCTGTCGATGTCACTTCGTGGATGTAGAGCGTGGTGCATATTCAAAAGTTTACGTGTTTTCCGGTCTAGGTTTTCCAGTTCAGCCAAAGTCCAGTTGATAATTCCAGCTGGGTAGCGTATCACTGGGACTGCCCATGTATTAATGGCTTTAATTATGTTTCCAGCATTCAGTTTTGATTTTAAAATTTTGCGGACTCTCCTGATGTATTCCTTTTGCGTTGACTCTTTGACTTTTCCATTCAAGATGTTATCTGCTTCCAATATGCCTAGGTATTTGCAACCGTCATCCTTTGCTAGTGCTTTCACAATACTTCCATTTCCCAGTTCTATTCCTTCTATTTTTGCCATTTTTCCTCGTTGCATGGATAGTACAGCACATTTTCCAAGTCCAAAGTTCATTCTGATGTCGCTGCTAAATAGTTGGACTGCGTTGAGTATTGATTCAAGTTCAGTGTGGCTTTTTGCGTACAGTTTTAAGTCATCCATGTACAGCAGATGGTTTATCTTGCCATGCTGGCTTGAGATGTAGTATTCCTGTTTTGTGTTTCGTAAGATTATTGTCAATGGAATTAATGCGATGTTGAACAGTAGTGGTGAAAGTGAGTCCCCTTGGAAAATTCCCCGTCTAATGTTAATTTCACCAATGTTCTCCCCATTTACTGTTAGGACTGTTTTCCATTTTTGCATATTTGCTTTCAAAAATGTACATATATTTTTGCTGATTCCAAAGTTTTCCAAACACGCATTAATCCAACTATGGGGTAATGAGTCGAATGCCTTCTTGTAATCAATCCATGCCATATTTAAGTTCGTTTTCCGTCATTTTGCATTTTTAAGTACCATTTTGTCAATGAGCAGCTGATCTTTTGTTCCTCTTGATTTTTTATAATTTCCTTTTTGTTCTACCGGATACAGACTGTTTTCCATCAGATGGTTGAATACTGAATTTGCCAGTATTCTTGTAAAAAGTTTGAACGTTGTTGGCAAACAAGTAATTGGGCGGTAGTTCCTTGGTTCTGTGCTTTTTTCTGGGTCCTTCATTATCAAGTATGTTCGGCCAGCTGTTAACCATTCTTCACTTGTGGCATTTTGGAGCATTTCATCAAACTGAGTGGCCATGCGGTGATGGAGGCTGGTGAGATGTTTCAACCAGTATCCATGCAGCTCGTCCAGGCCAGGTGCACTCCAGTTCTTGGCCTTCTTTACTTGTTTTGCAACCATATCAGCGGTTATTACAGTATTCTCCATTTTGTTTTGTGCTGCTTCTTTTTGGATATCTTTGATCCAGGAGGCAGTTTTATTATGTTCCACTGGGTTTTTCCACTTTTCTTTCCAAAATTTTAAAGTTGTTTCTTTACATTATTATTATTATTATTATTATTATTATTATTATTATTATTATTATTATTATTATTATTATTATTATTATTATTATTATTATTATTATTATTATTATTATTATTATTATTATTATTATTATTATTATTATTATTATTATTATTATTATTATTATTATTATTAATTATTATTATTATTATTATTATTATTATTATTATTATTGGCAATTTTTAGTTATAGCTGGAATTTGGTTGTATTTCCAGGATTAAAGCCAGTTAGATATAATTGGATGTCATTAAGCAAGAAATTCAAAAAAAATTTCATGAAAAATTGGCCCTTTGCAATGATTTTTATTTAAAAATAAAGAGAAAATGAAGGAAGGAAGGAAGGAAGAAAGGAAGGAAGGAAGGAAGGAAGGAAGGAAGGAAGGAAGGAAGGAAGGAAGGAAGGAAGGAAGGAAGGAAGGAAGGAAGGAAATGAAATGAAGTGTTTTGGTCTTTTTTTCTTTTTCTTCTTTCCTGCATTTTTCTTTCCTTTTTATTTTGTTTTATTAAAGGAATATATATATCTTATGGCTGTTTTCCACACTTACAACCATTGCAGTATCCTGATGGTCACATGATCAAAATTCAGATACTTGGCAACTGACTCATATTTATGACGGTTCCAGTGTCCTGGGATCATGGATCACCTTTTGTAAAATCATAGGTCCATAAAGTAACAAATTATTCAAATTTGTGAAAGAAACTGGATATATGGTGCTAGGGGCATGCCTCTTGAAAAAAATGCTCTAAAATTTTCAAGTTCATTAAATCTCAAGAGATTTGGCAATGTTGCATAATTTTAGCCACTGTTTTTATAGTGGTGGGCATGGGGATGGGGATTCTGGTATCTCACAGAATCAACTGGGAGTCTCCAGATTAATGCCACATTGCTGAAGCTTATATTCATTTAGAATTAAGTCCCACCAAAATCAGTTTTATAAGCAAACAGAGAAGAGATAAGCTAAAAGATAATTCTTGGAATACAGTCAATTTAATGAAAGTCAAAACTCTTCTGAAAAAAGAAATGTAATGCTAAATGTCACATTAATTTCCTCATTATGTTAAATAGGAAAGAAATACTGGGTCTGAGCAACACTATTTCAGAACTGCAGTGTTGGAAAAGGTGAATGCATTAAATTATGTTGAATGCCAAGTGCACAGTATCATATTTCCCTTCCTCTAGTTTTGATACATGGATAGTTCCAATTAGCTATTTAATCCATTCATCAGCATTCTGGCATTCAGAAAATAAAGCTGTGTATTGGTCCTTGGAGATCTGTACCAAATACAAGAGAGTGGGCTTGAGCCATTGAAGTCTTTGAAATAAATTCAGAACATTTAAAATGTTGCAGGAATACCTAGGGAATGGAAAAAAAAATCTTAGGACTATGGCAACAGTTCCAAGAAGGAGGATATTTAAAATGAGAAACTCCTCTGTATTTTTCATATGTCTTACTTTGTTTACATATTTGCAGTTCTGTTCTGATACTGGGTCATAAATCACCTCCTTAAAATAAGTTATATTATGGATACTTTATAAGAACATTTAAATCAAACTAAATTATACTGATAATTTTAGCAATCACTGTTGAAATTTTGTGGTGTGATCAGGGCTGCAATGTGCCCTATCAGACAAAGATTAGTTAGTCCTTGTTTTTCCAAGTAAAATTCATTTGATTAAATCATGAGTAACTTGCTCAACTCTATAAAGACAATTTAGAAAAATATAGGAATCTCAGTTGCCCCTTTAAAAACTAGTCACATTTATGAACTTTCCCTTTTTAATGAACGCTCCCATGGTAGCTTACAGAAGAAAACAATGTACCAATTACTAACAAATTAATAAAAGCCAGTGATAATAAAATATGCTTCCTATTTCAGTGTAATAAAGCTATGAACCACTGTACTTCCATAAACTCTTAATTTAAGAGATGGGTAAAAAAATAAGTAAGCTCTTGAGTCTGACTCCTGAAAATTTCATAGCTAGGTTCCATGGAATTTTCTTGATCAGTTTGTAGAAGTAGTTTTCCATCACCTTCCCAACCCCAAATTCTCAGTCATAATCTAATGTTATAATATTGTCCTGAGATCTTCCATCAAGGTGCTCTAATCAGGCCCAATCCTGCTTAATTTAGAGAAAATAAATATCTTTATAATTTTCCTAAGACTGGACTAAACTTTGTTGAGACCATTGCAGAAAAGATTATTGTCAACTAATTGGTAACTCTTTTCAATATAAGCAAGCAAGAAGGCAACTACAGATTTTAAAGATTGGGAGGGCAATTCTTCATATACCTTCATATACTTTGTACCCACATCTAAGAATATGAAATAGAGCTGCTTTGTTGCTGGAGAAGCTTCGGTGTGAATCAAATAATAGGTTTGCCAGTATTTTAAATATTCTTTACCTAATAGCATTGTCTTCTGCTATTTGTTATCATCTACAATGGCCTATGCGTTTGTAAATATTTAACATTTAAGAATTTTGATTTTGGAGTATATTGCTTATACATTCAACCCTTTTAGCTTTCTGTAAGAAGCAAAGTACCCAGGGAAAGTGGCAGGCTGGTGTGACCTGCATGTGTGTACCTGATTATTAAGAAGCAATTCAGTGTTCTAAGCTTGCTGTTGAGTCACCAGCAAAGAGACATTGAATTCTAACAGCGCTTGCATTACTTGTGTGGGAGGCTTAAATCCTGAAGTTCACAATTAAAATAAAAAGCCACAACAATCATGTAGGTTTGCTTTCAGTTTCTCAGCATGGATGGTTCTACTTTATTCAAATGTGTATTTGGAATTTTATGCAAATTAAAGTTGTTAATTTAGATTGGGATTTAAAAATATATAGCCTAGCTGCAAGATTTACAGAATGTGGTGGCGATGATAGTGGGGAGGGCTAGAATGTAGAGTTTGACATGCAGTAGAATTGAGTATGGTAATTGTGATGTTTTTCTGGATTCAAAGCTCCATAAACACAGCTGCAAAAATTCTTAGCAAAGAGTACCTTCATCATCCATCTTCTTTATTCTTGTAAAACAAATATTTAAGGCTCTTTTAACTTTCTCTTTGACAGTTGGTGCTTCTTGTTAATGTCTGTCAATGAAATAATGAAGACAGCATCCCATTTTTTGTTGTTTGTTTGATGTATGTATGTATATATGAGTGTGAAAAGGAAATGTTGTCTGTCATTCAGCTACGCTTGGCTATCTAAGAACATTTCAATAAACTTCTCCAACAATATTACAAGATCTCCATGTAACTTAGTTAATTATGACCTGGGTGTAAATTGTGACCCCAAATTATATGGTATTTCTATATGAAGAAAGGGAATGGGAACATCAAGATATTCCCAGTTTCCTCTGTGCTGTTACCAGAATAGGAAGTAACTGACTTGTCTCTTTCTAAACATGGTGGATGAGGAAAGAGGCAGGTTGAACATGTACTTCTTTGCTGCTGCAGGTATTACAGAAGGCTATTCAGCATATACATATATATTTACGTATCAGAAAACACATTGTGTCTGGCAAATGATAATATCAAATTCAATGAAAGATGACTGGGAACTACTGTTATTTGTGAGGTTGTACTGGGAATACTGATGTTGGAATTTTTCTCCCATTTCTTTAAATGTAGTTAACCATATCTGCATTGAAATTATACATTCCAAAGAGGATCACTTCTGGTGATCTTTTTTTCAAGAACAACCTATAGATCATCAGGCTGATGATATGCATAAAAATCTCAAGTCTTTCCATTTCCTAAGTCCAACTTAAGTTTATAGTTGTCACATCATTCAATTATTTTTGAGAATACTTTATAACTTAAAAACTTTTAAAGCTTCTAAAGTAAATTGATATTTTTTTCTGTTCTGAATACTTTTGCAGGGCAGCCCCATGTGAAGCATGTTGCAGTATTCCAACATGTGAGGTGACTAAGGCATGGATGACTATGAGCACTCTCCCAGTCCAGAAATTGGTGCATTTGGTGGATAACATAAAACTACACAAAGCCCTCTGGCCATAGCTACTACCTGCTCTTCAAGTAAGAATTGTGCATGGGGTCTTTTGGTGACAGTGCAACTCCTATTCAGAACAAGAGGTGGAAAGTTCCCAGAACCAGGAGATCCTAAAACCCAAACTTAGTTGGTTTTACAAAGGTTGAACTAAAACCTGTTGTTCAGATTTCTATACACTCCAGTGGGCAAGAATGGACTACCACAGCATCACTCAAACAGTCTGGGGTGGAAATGTATAACAGTATAATCTGCATATTGATGATCCCTTATTCCAAACTGACAGATGAACTCACCCCGTGGCTTTGTAAAATGTTAAAAGGAGAGGTAAGAGCTCAGAGCCCTGCAGTATCTCACATATTAAGACTGCAGACTGGACCTCTCCTTCTCTATCAACATATACAGGAGCCAATCCAGGAATAAAGAAAAGAACACCACAACACTGTGTCCATCCCATCCCTAACCCCAAATGAACATTGGTATTTATTATTAAATATTATTAAACCAATAATGACATTAAAAAAAGTCCTCCACTGAGGACTTGAAGAAATTAACTGTAACAGCAGATACATCTTTATAGTATCTTAGTTTCCAAAGATACATAAATTGTGTTTGAAGCTTTTCTGTGGTACATTAAAAGCCTACTGCTACCATAGGAACAAAAAAAAACCCCCCAGCTACTGATAAATTGTCAGCATTGGAGAACATTCTGACTCACTGAATTTTCTTTCATAAAAATGAAATTACTGTAGCACTGTTGAAAAAAATAAAATTATTGTTGTTATTAAAATAAGCTTACCATTCTTTTTTATAGCTTGAAAAACTTCTCTTACTGTTACAGGTCCATTCATAATCTGTCTCTGTGATCTTTGCTAAATTTTGTTTTTTTTTAGATATTCATCTATTTTCTCTAGAGGGAAGTCACTTCCTTTATACAAATTGCAATAATATTGATGAAATGCTTTTTGTATGGTCATTGTCTATTAAAACACTATCTCCCTCTTGTAATTTCAATATCATTATCTTTTATTTTTCTTCTTGTAATATATATGTTAGCCACTTCCGTCATTTATTTTCAAACTTGCTTTACATAATTCATTTTTATTTCCATTTCTCTTACTGTTAACATAGATAATTGTCTTGGTAAAAGCTTAATTTGTTGAGAAATACTTATCTTTGGAAATTTCTTTCATTCTTCTTTCTTTTTCTTTATTTCATCCAGAATAGCTTTTGTTTTCTTTTGATTCTTCTTTTTAAGTTTATTATTATGTTGTATAAAATACTCTAATAAAATGTTACTTGCACCCCAAACCATTCTTAAATCAATGGCTTTTCCTAAATTAATTGAAAAAATTAATTTCTTTTTATAATTCTCCACTGTTACTTCTTTCGGTAGCAACATTTTGTTTGGTTTCCATCTTCAAGAGTTAGATTTTCTTTTATAACCCAAAACTCACAGGATATGATCTGAAAAGGTCTTTGGTAATACTTTAGAAATTGAGTAACCACGTTCTTTCAGGTCCAAATCATGACTATTCTTGAAAAGAATCTATGTCTTTCAGAAGAGTAGGTATACTTTCTTTAATTGCCACTTCAGAACAAGTGCATTCCATTCCTTTAGCTAGTATTGTATATAAATTCCACATTCTTATTTCACAAATTAATAACATAATTAAGAATGTACATTACATTTATTATACACTACCTTTTTTATAACAGTGTAGTGTCTCACAAGGACATTCAGGCTCAGGAAATATTTCATTTTATTTTGGAGAACTGCTTTCCTTATCTTTACAGTAAACAACAGATAACTGTTATAGCCCTGGACAATTGTCCTCAGCAGTGTAAGGAGCAGGGCTTTTTTTCTCATAGAACGCTCAGAACGGAGTTCTGGCACCTTTTTTGGATGGAACCTTGTAGGGTAGGCAAGGTGGGTTGTATGACATGTGTGAGTTCCGGCACCTTTTTTTTTTTTTTTTTTTTTTACAAAAAAAGCACTGGTAAGGAGCATGATATAAAATGTATGTGCTTACATCTCATAGAGTTACAAGAAACACTGGCCACCCAAATAAAACAAGAGTATTCAAGGAAGAGCTATCTAAGAAGAGGCTATCAGTTTTATGGACAAGAGTAACTTCATTTTATTCCTTATTTACAGTCACTGAAAAGTAAAAAAGGATAAAAACTGCTCTTCCCGTCTTGTCACTAGAGAGACTTTTATAACATCCCATTCAACTTGTACAATAGTTCTTTTGTTCTTAGTCAAACTACCTGGGTCAGATATATAGAAGATAGCATTTAAGAACTGACAGCTTGATTGAGAATCACTACCCTATCAAGTTTTAATTTAAAGTGCACTTTTGTATATGCATAGACTGGACTTAAGCCAGTGTGGCTTTGTAGACTTTGTGTGAGTCATTTTGAGAAGTGCTCTCTCTCTCTCTCTCTCTCTCTCTCTCTCTTTCTCTCCCTCCCTCCCTCCCTCCCTCCCTGCCTCTCTCCCCCCTCTCTCTCCCAGAGATAAGAAAGCATGCATATAACAGGCCACTTTGAGATTCTGGCTTGCTGGTGTGCTGATAATGACCTCTTGTCTTCAATAAGCCATGCATGATAAGCAAAGTTATTCAGTTCTTTCTGCAGCATTATCAAAAGCACACAATGTGTGAATTAAGTGCCTTAACTTGGTAGTCCAAGCATTTAAAAAAAGCTCTGTGTGTGAGAGAGAAATTCATTGAAATCTATGACACAAAATAAGACAACAGCTGCTTAATCCTTTTGCAGTGGTTCTTTCTCTTACTGGCCTTTAGTTTATGTCATTTTTATCAACTTGAAAATAACTATTAAGATCAAGTGAGCAGTGATTTCTCTCCCTCTCCCACAGTAAGGTTCAAACAAATATACTCTAAAGCTTGACCTTTCTAAAATTGGATTATACCTATAAATAGCAAAGGTTATTCCCCACAGTCTTCCCAAAGCAGCCACCGGTATGAAGCAGAGATCCTTTCCACTTGTTCTTTCAGAAGGGCTTGGAAGAGGCACATGGCACTTCTGGCCTTGAATAGCAAAAAAGAATTTACTAGTGATCAGGCAGAGGTTAAAAAAAAGACACCCAAGCAGCTGCATGTATTACATGTACTGGCACAGAATACCAGCTGCTCCCTGGCCTACACTTAAAAGCAGAATAAGCACTGAAAGTTTTTTATGGCTGAAATATATCACCTCTAGAACTAATTTATTTTAAAAACTGCCTTGAACAATTTTTAAAATTGGCAAAACTCTGTCGGTGCTATTCATCCAAACACCCAGGGTGTTTTAATTTTAGCATAATGATCTGCACAGCTAAATCTTCTACATAGTCTTGCAGTTTGAAGCACGGGAAATAGCTGCAATTATTTTTCTGATTGTGCATAATGTACCAATGGCTTGGAACAGAATGCTATAACACTTATGGAGGGTACATTTTCAGAAATGGCACCATTCATTTGAGGCGGAGGTCGGTTATCCTCCTCCTTCTCCCTCAATGGAGACAGCAATGTAAAATGTTGTCCAATTCCTATGTGCCCTACAAATGTGGAATATTGTCTGAAAAATGTATATATAGTAGGTGTGAACTGTAATGCAATGATGTGATTATATTCTCCCTCCCACCTTAAGAACTTCATAATATGGACATTGTATCACCATTACATGCCCAAGCCCAGTATAAGTGTGATTACAAACCCAACCAGCAAAATGACTGGAGAGTAATGGGAACTATTATTCCTAACAAGTGGGGGTCCCTGTTAAAAAAAGGCTGGTTTAGAACAATCTTGTCATTTGGTATTTCAGTTGCTTAATGGATTTTTTTACCTGTCTTATAGGTGGGTTTCCATAATCAGAAATGATTTTTAAGAAACCTGAAAGTATAATTTGCCTGGGAATTGTAGAGTGATGAAGACCTGTGTCATTTTTCAGTCCCTCTGCACTTGACACTCAGCATTGGAGTTGGAGTTGCATGCCCTGTAAAATGCTATTAACTCCATTTTGGGTGTTATAATAAGTTACCAGCTAGGTATCTGCAAAATTATTTTGTATCAATCTACTCTGTTTGTCAAGAGGCTAAAGAGAAGATAGTTGCTATCAACAGTGAGCAGTTTTCTAACTATATAATCTTAACCCAGTGCATTGGATTTTGTTGAGAACTATTTCTTCTCAAAGCAATGCAGAAGAATAAACAATGCTGGCTTAATAATTTTGACTGTGGACAGATTCTATTTTTATTTAGTATTAGATTTGAGTAGTGTTTTTAAAAATATATTCCAACTCAAATATTTAAAAAAGAATATAAGCATTTTAATCAATCAGGACATTAATATATATGAATGTATGCATGTGCAAATTATGTGCAAATCATTTTGTTCTTACACTACTATACTGTGCAGACATGAATAAGGGTATTAATGATTAATAAATGGAGTAGACAGAAAAGAGAGCAGGGTTGTCAAATGTGGACAATAAGGAATACATGAGGAATTACATTAAATAATGGAAAGGTAATAAAAAATAGGATTCTTGAAATTAGCTGGCAAAGGTTTAGGCAGATAACTTCACTTGCATTTCCTCAACTTTTTCTTTCTTTTTTCCTTCTTCTCAATTCCTGTTAGTGAGTCTGCTTAGTGAAACTATCTTTCCAAGACAGATGCAATGAATATTACCTTTCCTAAAATTCAAGGTGATACAGTTAAAGAGTCAATGGCCAGGATGGGATATGGGTGCAGTTGTAGGCATCTGGCCACAGTATAACTCAAAGTATCATAGTTAACTTCTCAAAAGCCTGGAAGAGATTCAGGTACTGTTTCCCTAGCACTGGAGTATTATTTTCAAGGATGCCTGCTGTTAACCTCATTATGTTCCATTTTGGGAGGAGAACAAGGTCAATTATAGTGCTGCAATCTCTCTGATATGTAGTGGAGCCAGGCCAGCTCAGAGAGGATGTAAACTTGAGCTCATTGACGAATAAATCTGTTAGGAATGCCCTATTGAGCATGCATGGGAACGACTACCTGGCACTTTGTGTTGACTCTTCACGCTATAAAATAGCCAACAGATCCAGATTCACATAGTTCCCTCCACATTTTTGAATCCCTCAAACCCCTACAAAAGAGAACAAAATTAAGTGACGAATAATATTCATCATAGTAATATTATTTTTGTTGGTGTAGTGCTGCTATTATTCTTCAATTTCCTCCTATAGTTTTCACAGGAACCTATTTCCATGCTGCCACAGATTTGGCCACATTCACCACACAGGATTAAGCCTATGCAAACATCTGTGTATTTAGCAAGGCACAGAGAGACTGATCTCTCTTTAACTGGTTTCAGGAAAAGACAATACCCCATTCTTTACTTTGCCCAAGCTATTAACATTTTGCATTTTTATTCTGATGTCTGGCCTGCCCTTAATGAAGATGCATTTGGGGGCAATACTCTGTCATGGTACAATTTTTATCCAATTGATCTTTTTCTATCTTAATAAGGGAGCAATTAGGTAGAAAGTGATAAGAAAGGAGCAAAATTATGTACATTTTCCATACTGAGAAATGAGACTACAACAGAAGTTGACACGGCCTGATTTGGCAGTCAAATATTGCACAGATTAGGGTGATTACCTAGTGTTTAAAATACCCAACCCAATACAAGAGTTAATGTTTTCTCATGCAAACATAAGCACCCTAAATATCTCATACTTCATATCTAGACTGATTTACTCAAAATATTTGGAGAAGTAAAAATTAAACAGCAAAAACCCAGCCCAGTCTAATCCAAGGTCTTTCTTTGTTTTGGCTTTATCTATGAGTAATCAAGTTAACAATAATATGATTAAGCCGCAGCCAATAATATGTGGTTAACTGTAAGAATAAGACTGACCTGTTAAAGTCTACATTTGCTTTTATGCATTTCCAGAAGTGTGTTTAAAAAACTGCTCTTTCCTACAATTGCTTAAAGTCTGACTATTCACAAATGTTTTATGCCACACTTTCTGTTTTATTGTTTCATTGTAAGTAATTGCTTATTCTTTTTAAAGACAAAATTCTGGCAACTATTACGAAATTCCATATGCAAGTATATCATCCCATTGATAACTTCCCTTCAAAATTTAGAGTAGGATTAAAATTGTGCCAGTTTAGATTCAGGATTATTTGCATTTAGATCCCATGCATAGTTTTAAAATTTTTCATTTTGCATAGTTTAAAATTTTAATTGTTTATTTATCTTTTTATGATCTGTAAGCCTCCTAGAGTTGCCTTACTGGGGAGATGGGCAGCAGATAAACTTAATGAATAGATAAGTAAATAATGAAATCAGTGAGATTGAATTAATGGCTAATGTTTGATACTGATTCCATGGAGCATATATATATTGTGCAGTTTAGTATGTAGATCCATTTCATCATATATTTAATACCTATGGATGCAAGAGCAATCAAAATATTTAAATAGATTATACCAAGGGGCTATTTAATTTTCTAGGCTTATTAATATTTTTCACATTTTCTGAATATACAAAAAATAATAATCTGTTTTTGAATTTATTGTATCACAGCCAGCTAGCTATATATCTTTATATCTATCTTTACAAACCAAGATTTACATAAATATTAAAGTTAATGAATTCTCTCAATCTTTGGATTTCTGCACTAAGAAAAATGAAGCCATTGTAGAAGTCAGTCTTCCTGTAGTTAACCCATAAATGTATGATATCCAGAGTTTGGCTCAACAGAATCTCAGTTCAGTGTTCTTGGTCTAACATGAACAGCCTAAAGCTTCAGGGCCACATGGAATTCAATGTAGCTTTGGGAGTCTTCTAAAAGTTATTAAATTGCCATTTAATGTGACAAACATTAACTATAATTATAATAAAAGTTATAACAACAACAACAACAACAACAACAATAATAATAAACTTGGAAGGGACCTTGGGGGTCATCTAGTCCAACCCCCTGCTCAGGCAGGAAACCCTGTACCATTTCAGACAAATGGCTGTCCAGTCTCTTCTTAAAAACTTCCAGTGTTGGAGCATTCCCAGCTTCTGGAGGCAGGTTGTTCCACTGATTAATTGTTCTAACTGTCAGAAAATTTCTCCTTAGTTCTAGGGTGCTTCTCTCCTTGGTTAGTTTCCATCCGTTGCTTCTTGTCCTGCCTTCAGGTGCTTTGGAGAATAGCTTGACTCCCTCTTCTTTGTGGCAGCCCCTGAGATATTGGAACACTGCTATCATGTCACCCCTAGTCCTTCTCTTCATTAAACTAGACATGCCCAATTCCAGCAACTGTTCCTTATATGTTTTAGCCTCCAGTCCCCTGATCATCTTTGTTGCTCTTCTCTGTACTCTTTCTAGAGTCTCAACATCTTTTTTACATTGTGGTGACCAAAACTGGATGCAGTATTCCAAGTGTGGCCTTACCAAGGCATTGTAAAGTGGTATTAACACTTCACGTGATCTTGATTCTATCCCTCTGTTAATGCAGCCTAGCACTGTGTTGGCTTTTTTGGCAGCTGCAGCATACTGCTGGCTCACATTTAAGTGATTGTCCACTAGGACTCCAAGATCCCTCTCACAGTTGCTACTATTGAGCAAGGTACCACTTATACTATACCTGTGCGTTTAGTTTTCTTGCCTAAATGTAGACCCTTACTTTTTTCACCATTGAATTTCATTTTATTAGATAGTGCCCAATGTTCAAATCTGTCAAGGTCCTTCTGTATCTTAAGCCTATCTTCTGGAGTGTTGGCTATTCCTGCCAGCTTGGTATCGTTTGCAAATTTGATGAGTTCCCCATCTATCCCCTCATCCAAATCATTGATGAAGATGTTGAAGAGCACTGGGCCCAGAACAGAGCCCTGGGGCACCCCACTACACACTTCCCTCCATGTAGATGCAGTTCCATTGAGGACCACATGCTGAGTATGGTCGGTCAGCCAGTTGAAATGGAATTTAGTTTTGCCCTTGTCCTGCCCATTATACTACAGTTGTTGCCTGCCACTCAAAAGTTAAACATAACCCTCAACCTAGAAGAAGCAACTCTCTAGTGTAAAACCAATCTTAATTTTCACTCTGTATTTTCCACTTAGTATGCAGCCCTTGGGCTAACTTAGTCAGGACTTGTATTCATTGAAAGTCTGATATCTACATTTCCTTGACTGAAAACATTTGTCTCAACCATTTTAATAAGATTAGACTTAGGATGCTCTATTAATAATTTACCTATAGAATACATGTGATTTGTACTTATCTTCACCATCCTCTTCCTACTCTTAGCCAGAATGACAGTATGTAAAAGGATTGTGAATATAAACATCCTGTAGCAGCCATTTTTTACTTGAAGGTTTCTGGGATAATAGTGCTGGGATCCAACACATCTAGAGAATACCAGACCAGGTTGATGGCTGTATTAGAACATATTTCTTGGTACAAAAACAGCTGGATATCAGATTGGTATTTGCATGAATCTAAATAGAATTAAGGCAGTAATGGCAGTAGCAGCCATAGAGCAGGGATTACATTAAATCTTTCAGGACACTCCAAGCAGTGCTGCAGTCACCAAGAGATTTTCATGGGTGCAGAGGCAAAAAATAACCTCTTAATCCTTTCTCACTGGCTTACTGCCACCAAAGATGCTTAATAATTAGAGAGGAATAAAGTCAAAGTGTTTTTAAGGACATATGGTGCTGCAGCTTATTTTCATTATTCCCTAACAGCACACACACATAGCTGGTTCTTAAGGAGTAAATGGGGAGGGGATCTGAATGTTGCCGATGCCCACCACCTCCAAGTTAATAGTTTATACAAATGTGAAAAAGAAACTTATTTTATCAATATGTAGGCTTACACGACCATCTCCTGTTCATGTATTCACGCCATTTGTCAAGGAAAACTATGACACAGAAGACAATGGAATTATGCATCAACTATTATTACAAAGGACTGCTCTGTATTTCTTCTCTAATATTCTTGTCAGATCTAACATAAATGTTAGAATCAGGGCTTCCCAACCGAGGGTGCTCGCACACCCCTGGGGGTGCGAGATGATATTCCAGGGGGTGTGAAAACTTGGGTTTAGAAGTTTCAAAATTATAGTGTATATGAATAATTCATTGCCATTATTTCAAACTTTTGTAAGAGGTGTGAGAATATATCAGAAGCGTTCTAGGGGTGCGGGGTATAGAAAAGGTTGGGAACCACTGTAGAGATTTCCATCTCTGCTTCACATAATTAGCTGGGTGATAATAAACTGGAGACATACATGGCATGATGATAAAGAATCACTTTCAGCATTGTTCAGTTTGATAAGAGAAAGGAGAAAGAGAAAAGGAGCATGGATGAACACTTACTGGCTGCAAATAAGTGTGACTGCATGTTAAATGTGAGGGGTGGGTGAGTGAATTTTATTAGTTAGAATAATATGACAGCACAATTGTGTCAACTTAATATATTAGTTGGCACCATGTTGTGAATATGCTGTACATCCATGGAGTGGATATGTAGTTGCCATGATGTCATTACAAATTACTATACTTATCCAACTATAGAGACATGAAGAATAGTGATATTGCTAAAGATGATAATCATGAAATATCATATCATAAAATATTTGAAAATATAAATCTATTTGTTTGGGAGTTTATTTATTTCCCTAATTTTCTACCATAGAACCTTAAGTCAGTATACATGTAGACTCAAATAACTACTTCTTTTGTGACTGAATAGATCAGCTTTTCCCAGTCTAGAGCCTTCTAGATGTATTGAAATAATAACTCCTTGCATTCCCAAAATATTAGAAATAAGTCACTTCCATTCAGGATTTGATTCCAAATTCTTTTACAAGACTAAAGTAGGAAAGAAAACAGAACCATTTCTAGTTCTGAGTCTTTAAAGACAGTATGTACTTGAATCATTGAACAAAAGAAGGTAGTGTATGTCAGAAACTGTAGTATGACAATAATTCCATGAATTCAATACAGATGAATTCCAAAAATACATGGTATCAGAGAAGATTTATGCCAAGTAACAAAAAGAAAATTGTTCCATACCACATCTACTGTACTTTGGTCTGTTAAAAATTAGCATGAAAAAATGAGAGTAAGCACAGGAGCAATCTATGTGCAAATTTTTATGAAGGAATATTCTTATTAAATTCTAACATTTTGTGGATCTGAAGAAACTCATCATACTTACTGTTTTATGTGGCTGGAATAGTGTGTGCATTAATGAACAGGTATCATCATACTAAAATATTGATAGATAGACGTTCAAATGGAGGAGAAAAATGCACATTTAATAAAAAAGCATCTAGATTATTTTCAACTCTGCCATCTATCACCTTTAAAAAATAAATAAACAAGGTTTGGGTGCATCAGTCTTCAAGGTACAATGCAGTATCAGAGACACTGGCAGTAGATAGCATGATGGGTGAAAAAAGAGAAAAAGGTAACAACTCTTCCCAACCAGGGAATAAAGTTGGAAGAAAAGTTTGGTATAATACTCAAGAGAGATCAGAGCAAGTAAGTTGTGTTCCCATGACATACCATGATCAGCATGGTGTTACATTAACCCAAACATCTTTTTCTAGTTAGAAAATGATTCAATTTAATATAAAAGTACTCAGAATTAATTGCTGGACAAGTCATTATAATCTTGTTACAATATCATCTGAACCCAGAAAACACAATTAACTACAGGTTAACTCCTGCCTTTAGATAAGGAGATGGATTCTAGAGTATGTCTGCTAAATCCTGCCTGATGCTTACTCACCCTTCCCTTTGTTCTTAGGGCTGAGTACATATAAATGTGTTGGTAAAAAGGTGATCTTAACCCCAGAGTCAGCCTCCAACAATTCCCCTTTCAGATATAAAACAAAACCTAGAAACTATCAGTTATAAAAGTGGCTGAGATAAATAGCCAAGATGGCTTATCTACATTTATCTAGAGAAGTTGCACGTTTTGTCTGTTATTTGTTACCAGAGCACTTCAAAAATTCCCTACTTAGAAAAAGCAGCAGATCCAGTCATATTAACATGCATTCTGTATACCATTAGATCCCAATAGAATTTAGTTAGTTCACATCAATGTCGACCCTTCCTTGCTAATTAGTTCCAGTCAATGATGAAGTGTCCTTTGCTGATCATAGAGGAAATCACAAAGCAGAAGAGGTGGAATTCTGCAATATGACATAGGACTGAGTTGTAGGACCTTGGACAGTTCCTAATTAACAACTTTGTTGGCTAACTTCTGTCTCTTAAATTTTACCTGAGAGTGGAAAACTTTTTTTTAAAAAGCAGCCAGATGTGGAGCAGTTCATTTTCTTTCTGTCAATTCCTTCAAGATTTGCTTCTCAGTCTTACCAATTTTAAGATGTATGGACAGAATTCCCCATACTGAGCAGGGAATCTGAGAGTTGAAGTTCACATGTGTTAAAGTTACTGAGGATGAGTACGCTGCCCTCAGGGTTTTTTTCTATTCCCAGTCTCTATAAATATAAATATCCCTCAAATGTGTAAGTACTTTGTGTAAACTCTATCATGGCTTCTGCCTGGCTGCTTGATTATATTAGAATTGATATGTGTAGGTCCATTTACAGGTGGCAACTTCAATGTACAAAGAGCTGGGACATTAATTTTATTTTACTTATGTTTACTCATGCACAACTTAGCTGGCTAAATGAATTTTAAAAAATCTTTTAAAGAAATTTCTCTTTCCTTCATTACTAAGAATTGATTTCTCATTAGGAATCAAAATCTAGTAAGCATCACTTCTCTACAGCTTTCTATTGCTGTTCAGCCAGTTTCTGAACTGAATGAGTTTTATAATTTCCTTTTGTTTGTTTGAATTATAAGCAGTTTGCTAGTCAGTCAAGCATGGAAGAAACTTCTGCTGCATTTCTTGGTTATCTACAAACTGCACATGTTATAGACTCTGATAAAACTCAGCTGTAACTGTTTCTGTATTTTTGCCCCTTTGTAGTTCATATAAGGAAATGGTAATTAATCTTAAGTAGTTCACTGAAATCTGCAGGAATCTATAAACACTGTTTCTAGTCTCTGCAAAACTGAAAGTGTCCTGTCTGCTATGAAGAAAATGACTGCTGTATCAATTTTGGGTTATTTGAATCTGTTTATTTTTTTAATCCCGACCACAAAGGTGTTGCATATTCTGATATAACTTTATATGCTTAATACTTCTGCAAATTAGAGTGCTACAGATTTCTTTTCAAATATGAGAAATGTGCACTCCCCTAATAAACACAAACTCCCATTAATCCTAGCCATAATGACTAATCATCAAGAATGATGAGAATTGTAATCCTACAATATTGGAATGGCCATGGATTTCTCTATCCCTGCTTTCTATGTCTCCCTCTGTGCCTAAAAATAATGTTCTCTTTACGTAGGCCAGGATTAAAATCTTATGACTAATTGGGTGTACCTTAGGAACATTGATCTTATGTTTTTTCATCCTTACCCTCAAATACGGTAATTAATCAGCATGGCATCCTGCAAGTGAGGCTGATGGTGGGATTTGTGTTCAGAGTAAAGAATTTTACAAGTTTTTATAGAGTGATCTGAATTCTATTTTTTTTTCTTCATGTATAAATTAGCTCTGTGTTTAACCTGTAGTTGGGAAGAAATATCCTGGTGGCAAGCAAACAGTTTTGTGTATGATTATACAGAGACAAAAAAACTGAAATGTTCCAAACCCATTTTCTAATACTGAATGTCCTTGATTACCTTTTGCCTTATTTTATTACTCCCCTAAGCAAACTGGTCTTCTGTAGTTTACATACTGAACTACAAATGAGTTATAAAAGGAGCTTATCTAGTTTAGTACAAATCACTGCACATGCTCTGACCTTTGAATCCACAAGTGTTTATTAAAAAGATTTTCCACTAGACAGCAGATTGTTATATGTTTGTAATCCAATCAAGCTATCACTAAAAAGTAGTTAGAAACAATGATAAAATACTATATTCTGCTTATCTCTGTGATAAGCTAGTTTTACACATCCTGTTAAGTGTGTGTTTGTGTGTGTGTGTGTGTGTGTGTGTGCATTTAGCTGATGAGATCAATGGATTCCTTTATTAAAACAAGGTGGCCATTCAGAAAGGTAAATATGCTAGAGTTATGTGTTAGTTTCTATGTTAGTTTTATATCCTGCATTTTACTCCCTCCACCAATTTCATTCTCACATCAAAATTCCAGATGCAAGTTTTGGGACTTCCTAATATTAATGAATTATGAATTTTAGGATTCTTTTATGACTTGTAATATCAGATGAGCAAACTTCACCAAAATCTCTGCAGCTTAATAGTGAATTTAAGTTCTAACCTTAGAATCTTTAGGTACAACTCAACAAACCTTTGTTCGAAAGTGTAGAGAGCTATTACTTCTTACTACATTTCTTACTATATGTATGGATAATATTCATATAAAATAACTTCTCTATTTTCCAAAAAGCAATTTAAGAAGGACAGAGAATCTTTCTGTTCTTTCTGGCCGCTCTAACACTGATCATATAATGGATTTGTGTCCAATGAAGCATAAGGTTTGGTTGAGTGGTACAAGAAGGAGCATTGTTTTAAAAATTCTGCTAAGAAAAAGAAATCCACCCCCCACTATAGTTGCATGTACAGGGTCTCATTTTGGTCACCATTTGTATAGGGATGTATGTATGAGGTTGGATGATAGGTGGAAAAGATGCTGTCTAGTTAACATTCAGACAAGTGACTCAGGAGCCCCCAATTCATAGGAAGAAACTTAGGAAGGATCTGCCCTTATTGTTCAGGTCATTAAAAGTGTCAGTACAAAGTTTCTACTTGGAGACTTATAAGATTCTTTTAATGTAGCTATACAATAAAGCTGAATTAACTCATCTAGTCATGTTTCTGTCTAGTTTACCTAGGAGGGCTGGCACTATTATGACAACTAATAAAAATCCAAACTTTAAGCATTTTTTGTACCTAAAGCTTGATTCATAATCCTAAGTGAGCAGACATTTTACTATTACAAAAGTAATTTCATAGTAGATAATGAGAAAGGCACCAAACTGATAACAGCTGGCCACTGCTATCACATAGTATTATATTATTTTTCATATCTAAGTATCAAAATCAGGAGTGAGCATATTCTGCTAGATCACTGAATTAAATTAAATTTATCTGAATGTAGATCAGGCCTGCATTAAAAATAGTTTGTAAATCTATCTTAAATAATTTTTCTGAATATATTTATGCATATTAGAATAGAACAGAATATGCATCTTGATTGCATATTATCATGTGAGTTACTTTTTACATCTCTAATTAACCATTAATTTAAATATATCACTGGCATTGATCATTGAAATGGTTCCTCATTCACTAAGAACTTTACTCAAGTTACTTTTCAGAACACTCTCCTTTTCTGACTAATAATAACAGAAAAAAGTTGTTTGATGAAGAGATAGTATTTAAGTTCTCAGCTGTTGAACTGGGAAGCATTGGAATAGGGACCAATGAAAAAATAGTGCTTTTGGAATGTTTTATAATTTTAAAAGGGTTTTAGGACACCTATACACCCTTGTGGTCTTCAGAGAATATGAGAGATTATTTAAATGTGTTGAGAACTTTGCAGAGCCCTAGAGCATAGGTTTAAATGGAATGTTGTAATACTTGTCTTTCATTTTGATTTACAGGAAGCTGTTGGGCTAAAATATTCAAATGCCATATCAATATTCACCCTGGTAATCTTCAGAATGGTAACATATTAATTGAAGTTATAGTAATGATTTTAAAACTATTTCTTTAAAGATAGCTCAGCTTTATTTCCCAAATTAAGATTCTAGTTTCTAAATAAAGTTGCATAAACATCTTTTTTCCTTTCCTTTCCTTTCCTTTCCTTTCCTTTCCTTTCCTTTCCTTTCCTTTCCTTTCCTTTCCTTTCCTTTCCTTTCCTTTCCTTCCTCTTCCTCTTCCCTTCCCTTCCCTTCCCTTACCATATTTTCTCCATACATATAAAGGAAATTAGTGGGTTTCTAAACCTATTTTGTACTATTGGCAGGATTACGTATGTGTGAGCACCATTCTTAGTTAGCACTAAGAGTATTTTTCAGAAAAAAATCATTTTTAATGCAATGAAACCAATTTACTGCCTTGCAACAAGTCACTTGTATAGAATATTAATGCTTTCTCTAAAAGGCAATTAACCAAATCATTAAATCAAAGAAGTGATATGTCACTATTTTGCAACCTTGTAAAATCCTTTAATGATTAATGTTGAGATCAACTGAATCATTGTAAAGATGCATTGCACAACTGATAATATTGTGGGAGCAAATCCAATGATTAGTTTATAATCACATTTTATGAGATCTCAGGAGAAACTCAAATGGTGTTCATCCAAGCCAAAGGCATCATATATGGAAAATATCTTTAATCATATATCCTATTTCACATTTCACTTACGCCATTATAAAATTTCCTCATATACATTAAGTAGACTTATGCAAATTTATTTAAACAAAATTTAATTGACTACTATGCATGCTGTATATGGATAGATAGAACTAGCAGACATCATCTTACTACTTTAACCTTTGTCAAAGTAAGCTTTTTTAACTGAAATGGCTGATTATATTCCTATACAAATCTGATGGAGAATAATAATTACTACCTGAAGTTAGCTTGATTTTCTTTGATTCCATTGCTTACAGTGGAATCAGGATTAATAAACAATCTACTATAGTCAGTGTTTGGGAAATAAAATAATGTTGGCAGTGGGAAAATTGTTTAGTTGGGCATGAAGCATTCTAGTTGTCAAAGCTAAAAGAGAATAGAGTTGAACAACATTTCTGTAGTTATAGGGGAAAAAACCCTCACTAATTGTGGAACTCTAGCTGGCTCCATTGATATGCAGAAAGTTGACACCTGTTGGGCAGGGAGTAATTTTTTTTCATTATATCTGATGGTAAGAGAGAACATGCTTGAATTACCGTACAGAAAGAGCTGTTATTTTCTATGGATAACCAGTTTGATTATCATCTATCTGCACCAATAGTTTCTGGTTTTGTGCTATTCATACAGCTCAACTTAAGTTTACAAAAAGTCTACTCAGATAATCTTAGTTTTGTGAATCTGAGATGTTGGTAACGCAAGTGTCTCATTCTCTTTTGAAAACCTGAGTTATTCAAGGCTATTGTACTATGATACAATGATTCTTGAACTGCTTCATCTCTAAAAATGCATTTCCCAAACCTTGCTGATTCAAGAAGCTGAGTGTGGTGCTTGTTTTGTTTGCTTTAAAAGATTCAGCCTTCTCTCTATTCCTCTCCCCCCACACGTACACACATACATGCAAGAACAGAACAGACTGTACCAACAAATGCTAGTGTTTTATTGCCAGATCATTTCTAGCCTACTGGTTGGCATGCATCTGTACGGAGGATTTAGCAAATATGCAAAACCAGTTTTATTGAAAACAAGTGGACTAATAGTGATTGGATATATACGACATCTACTGCATTGTTACTATTTTTTCCCCAAGGTAATAAAGTTTGAAACATTTTTTTTTTGGGGGGGACACTTTCATTTACTGTTATCAGGTAGCCATGATAAAAAAAGAAAAGAAAAAAGGGGGAGGGGAAAAGAATAATCATGTTATTTTTCAGATCCAGATATTTCCATGTTTATATATACAAGGAAGTGTGCTATGTGAGTAGTTAATGGGTACATTTGACTCACTAACAATGCTGTGTTAGACAAGCCACTGAATAATTCTGGATTTGTACCATCTGCTTGCCTTTATATGGTCTGGAATATGATAATACATATGTAAGCTGTGATATGAGGCAATGGCCATGATCCCAAAACTCTTTCATGAAAATGGCAAGAATATGCTGTGGTCAAGCTTTCATTGAGTACATCACAGTTTAGTGGATATTGAAGATTTATTTTATGATGACTATTGTAGAAAATATTTACTTGCTCCATAAGATGCACACAACTACTTAATTTCTCTAAAAGCACATTTTTTTGCCATACCAGGAGATATACATTTATATATACAAATAACAAAGAATGAATTCACAAACAGGTTTTTCTCTATAAACATTCTATATCCAAGGCTACTTTCAGAGAATATTTTTTTCTCTGGAGAGTGAGACCAACACAATTGGTAGAATATGATACAAGAACTAAGGAATCTATACCTTCACTGATAACGGCATTGCACATATTTGATTACAATGTTCCACTAATTGTCATAGTTAGAAGGTCTGTATCACCCTTTTCATGCATAATTAACCTGTCACAGCTAGATTTTAATATAACCTCTCTAAGCCAAGAACATTTTGGAAAAAATAATCAAGAACAATACCAAGAATTTTCTGAACTATTCCATCAATTGACTTCTATATCGAATCAGTTTTCTGCTCTGCTGGATTTGGGCATTGAGGGATCAATGGCTTGTGGCTCACTTTCAGACTAAGTTGCCAGATAGGATGAATGTTGGATTGAAGTCAGGGAGATGTGTGCTTCATTGAACCTTTCAAGAAGGAATTGGGATATAAATGCAACAGATCAGCCATAATATGTATACAGGATCCAAAATGCTTCATCAAGGATTTGTATTCTTGTCTTTTGGAAGGAAAACAATTGAGATATGATTATTTCTCTTATAAAACTATTTGCTTGGTTTTGTAGGAGAGATATTTGTTTAGCTTTGCCAAACTGCGATCTGAATACCATTGTTTAAGATTTATGTATTTAAATTCAGGTGAGGTGTATTTTAGATGTTTTAAGTATTACAATATGTAACAAGAAATCTTATGCTTCATACCATTTTAGCAAAATTTGCTGATAGCAGAAATCAGCTCAGGTTTTTCTCATTTGCATCCAAAGTATCAAATGTTCTGTACAGTTTTCTACACTAGCCAACATTTTTGTCAGTAATTCATTATGTTAGTTCTTCAAAATGAGAAATATCAAAGGAGTTGATAATCAGTATCATATGAAGTAATGTGTCTTTTAAAAAGCTCTGTTATTTAAGAGGTAAAGATGTAATCTCACAACATCAATAAGTTAACAGTTCCCAAACACTCTGAATGTTGCAAATAGAATGGACATTTGTTATTTCTTTGTTTAATAATACAGTTTTAAAAAATTAAATTAAAAATACTGACAAATATCCCAGTTCCATATGATTTTTCTTTAAATTGGATGGTGTTTCTTGTTATTAAAGGATTGGAAAATTTGCTCCTGGTAATTTTAGTCAAAGAAGTAAAGACACAAACATAAATTTGATATTTTCTGAGAGCATGAATGGTAAAAGTAGAAATGCTTAAGAGATTTTTTTTTCTTATTGAACTTTCTCCTTCTTATTGCAATATTGTTGATGTGGTACATAGATAATTAAAACCATTTTAAATGCTTTATTAGTTAAGATGCATTAGCTGCAGGTAGAAGGGATGCTATGCTTTGAATAGTACAAATAAAATATAAATCTAATAAACAAATCAGTGTTAAATTCACTGATCACTTCTATGTTTAGATGTTAGATTTTGATTCAATACAATTCTGCACCCAAATCATACATACAACTTTGAAAGGAGTTATCATTCACAAGTAATAATTATGCACATTAAATGCTAAAAAATCAATAGAAGTTAACCTTTATTAGATACTTAAATCCATCTTTTCAAATGCAATTAGGACCAAGCCAAAGGTTCATGTTTTTCTCACTTGTTCTGGACACTGCTCTCTGGAAAGCTCAGAGCATGATCTTGTTAGTACTCTGGCTGGGCCAATGCATGCACAACTCAATCCAGGCTTTCTTTTGTCCTCTGCCTGGATACACTACTAGAGCAGTCTAAATCTTTGGCTTAGGGTATGCAAAAATGTAATAGCCAATTCTCATAAACTGTACTGAATCAACTAGATAACACACCTGTTAAAGTGCTATCCTCCCATCCTTGTTATGAAATTTCTGCTCTGTTTGCTGATTCCTATCTTGCATGTGTTCTGACTCACTGTTGAATTGTACTGTCCTGATTTTGCATGTGTGTGTATGATAAGCAAAACAATTAATAGATTCCTCAGGCTTTGTTGCCTTTTCTCTTCTGTAAGTCACCAGACAGCAGGAAAAACATGCACCACTCATGGGACTGCATCCAGAATGGGGAAGAGTAGCTACATCCTTTATTTCTCATCTCCTTCCTATGCCCATCTTTCTATACCTGTTCTGTCATAATTTGAGCTGAATAAAGTAAAGTAAAATAGAATCATGACTGGGGATGAGTCACAAGGAGAACTCCTACTTATAATATTCTCTCCTTCTTCTGCTTATAAAGACAGCAAATGCCAGCTTCCCAAATTCTTCTGGGCAACGTTTGGAAGAGAATGGCAGAGGCTGGTCATCTTTTTTCCATTGTTTCACTCTATTAGCCTTGTATTAAACTGGTAAGAACCACAGAATTAAAGCAGATAACATGACTGCTGTCTGAGCCATCTAATGCTATTGCATAATTCTGCTCAACCATCAATGCAGCGCTGCTGTGTCCAACTCTTTAGGAGGACAATAATAGACTGCTGGCCAATGAATAGGACAAGTGGAGGGAGGAAAAGGGGCAATCCAACTTCAGCCTGAAATAGTCCCCAAATACCACACTGATCCCATCTGCTGCTAATCACTTGCTTTCCCTCCAAATAATGTGTGATGAAATGTTACAGACTATGCCAAACTTGTGGCTGCTTTAACACTGACACAGTTTAGAATGACTTGGAGTTTGGAGATAAGATGAAACCGACATCATGAGGATACAGTAGAAAAATGGATATTGCCAGGGTATGTTAGATACAATGAGATTTTTCATTGATAAACATCTGAGAAAGACAGGAAGAGTGAGTTAAAAACTGAGAAACAAAAACAAAATTAATGGCTACAAGAAGGGAGAAAGAAAAAAGAAAAATATATATTTTTTTAAAAAAACATATATACATTGATGTTTTTATTTATGTAAAAACCCTGGCAAAAAGAGTGGATGCATACATTTAAATTATTTCTAGCATTTCAAAGATGCAAACAGTACTTGAGGCTTTTGATGGAAAGAAAATGGGACAAGAAATGAAACACAAGGCTTTAGTTGTAAAGAAAATATGTCTTTAAGGATAGGAGAAATGGCTTTGAGGGAGTCAGGGATAACACAGTTTTAAAACATGGCAACAGCTACAACTAACGATATAAATACTCATCCAGCACCACAAATAATATCTTCAGTTAAAACAACAAAATAGCTGTAACTCTTCCTCTAATTTTAAAACTGGCTAAATAGGATGATATGATACAAATCCAAGAAATGTAAGCCAGGAGGGAAAACTAAATGAGATTAATTAAGAGCAATTCAAATAACCATTCAAACTGCTGTCCTTTTATATTAGGTGTCTCAAACTCAAATGAAGGTGGAGGCCATGTCACATAAATTGTGTTGCTCAGAGGGCTGCATTAATTCACATGCAAAATGTAACAAATACTAAATATTACCTATCAATAGGTAACATTTAGTATTAAATATTAAACAGAACTATGTTGTGTACTTTAAAACAGTGAAATATTGTACAGTACAGTGTTATTTCACAGAGATTCTGAGGAATGAAGTGCAAATATTTCTAGGACTAACTATTTTGCAGGGCTGTGATACATTCTTTGCCACTCAGAAACAAAAACGATTCAAAGTAAAAACAAATGAATGTGTTGAGTTTGTGCACACAACGGTTTTCTAGGAATTTGCTGAGATATAATTCTGCATCAGTGTTGCGTGTATTACTTGCACAAATATATCTCATTTGTTTTACAATTAATTTGACACCTTTCCCCCAGTTTTCATAAATTGTCCAAACTTTTTCAGGGCAAGCTGGAATATAATCCAATATGCTTCTATCAAAGGCAATGACATAAAAGATGTGCAGTGCCACACTACCCATCTGGACTGCTACGCAAATCATTGGCCCTTATGCCATCAAATTATTCCTGTCTGATCACCTGCAGGGTCAAGGTGTGTTAGCTGAAGTAGTGGAAATTTCTCTTCATCTTATAAATAGTTGAATAGCTCGACTGAGTGAAACGTGAAGCGAACAAATATTCCATCTTCTCCTTGGAGAGCAGATCAGGCTTCAATCTATAATGCTTTCATGTCAACAATGTCAGCACCGCTGTTCATGATGCCATGGCACTATAACTTATTCATGTGAACATAACAAACAAAGGTTTAGCTTAACCAAGCGGTTCCTCTACCTGAAGCTTTCTCCTCAATTAGAAACAAAAGGGCTCATGGGCCATTTAATCTTCGTTAGAAATGAACTATATAGCCTATAGTGCTGCCATAAAACATAAATGTAGAAACATGACTGCATGTCACAGCACAAAGGGCATCAGGTATTATTTAGCAGCCAAATTTAGGGGCAGGGACCAATTTTCTAGGGAAACTGCATTTCCCTTATGATCTTGTTTATATACCAGCCTATTAGCAGACATGGGATTGGGGGGTTGTTCTTTGACTCTCACTTTCTTGCTTTCTGATGTCCTCAGAGGGATGTACATCAAAGCCTTTAAAAATCACAGGGAAATGGTAAGCACTTCTTAGCACTCTGTCCTCCCCCCCCCCCTTGGTATAATGGTTTCAGTCCAGCTGAAAATGAAGAAATTAAAAAGTAGAATTTTATAATAGTCTGGAGTACAAGGACATGCTAAATGCAACTTTGCTAAATGTAACTTATTCATTTTTAATTAATGGAACCATGTCGTAGCTGTGGGTGTCAGTCTCTGGAAAAGAATGCCATTAAGCAACCATCCTTGCATCTTGGCAAGACATCATCATCTAGTGGTAAAATAGAGGGACTGTGAATGAAGTAGTGAAGACTTAATATTTAAGTCTAGCAGATCTGGGCTGCCGAAATCTGGAAGGTCAGATCAAGCACCAAAACATCTCAGAAAATGCTAGTTCTGATCCTGTAGTTCCTATATTCATAGCTCAGTCACTGAACACTAACTAAACTGTTCCTAGCAGAAAAGGAAATTAGCTTCTATTTCTATTTCGATAAAGGGAGGGAGGAAAAAGGAGAAGGTAAAGTTATGGCCATTCAGTTTTAAACACTTATGATCTTATAAGATATGTGGAAGTAATTTCTTTTGAAATGAATGGAATTAGCACAGTGCATACTCTTAACCTGTTGTTTTACTCTGGACAGGAAGAGAATGATCTCAAAGAGAGCCCAGGGAAAGATTCAGAGGACCCAGGGGAAGACTAAATGCTGACTGACAGCATTACTTATAGTTACTGATAACCCTCTTTTGTCGGATGCCCCATGGTATTAATGGCTCGAGGTGTTGGTTGAGTGTGAATAGCTGATCATTTTCTCTGATGTGGTGTGTGTGTGTGTGTGTGTGTGAGCACACACCCACCTTCAAGTCAGTTTTTGTTTCTTGGCAATTGCCTGAACTAGTCCTTGCAGTTTTCTTGGCAAGATTTCAGAAATGGTTTGCTATTGCTTGTTTCATAGTGCTGAGAGAGTGATTATCCAAGATCACTCAGCTGGCTTCATGGCTAAGGTAGGATTAGAACAAGGTCTCCTGATTTCTAGCCTAGTGCCTTAACCTCTACACTAAAATGACTCTTACGCCTTGAGCACTATTTAAAATTAGAATTCTATTTGTACGTAGGGAATGACCTAGGTCAGTGGTGGCGAACCTTTTAGAGACCGGGTGCCCAAACTGCAACCCAAAACCCACTTATGTATCGCCGGGTGCCGGGTGGGCATGGCCCACTGAGTGGGCATGGCCTGCTGGGTGGGTGTGGCCACAGTGGTCATGGCAGACTGGGTGGGCGTGGCCAGGGTGGGCGTAGCCAGCTCGATGTTGCTCTTGGGGAAGGATGCCTGTGGGAAGATCCAGGGGGTCTCTGGTGGGTGGGGCAATGGGCAGGTGGGCGTCTTGCTCAGCTGATGGCTTGGAGGGAGGGGGCAGCTACACTCCCTCCCAAACACTGCCGTCTCACGAAAGCAGGATGAAAACTCCAAAAAACGACAAGGTTGGAAAAGGCCTCCAGAGCCCAGATTTGCCATGGGGGGGGGCGTGAAATTGCTCTGCAGCCATAGATCCAGGCGGCAGAGGCCTTTTCCAGGCCTCTGGAGCCTGAATCAAGCTGCTGGCGGTCCGCAAAATCGCTCTGCAGGCATACCTGGACTCGCGTTAGTAGCTTCCATTCAAAAAAAGGTACCTGCGTTGTATGACAAAAAAAGCCCTGCCTCCACCATCCAGCCCAGATCTGCCCAGCTCTTGCAGCTGCTCCCTGACTCCCAGTGCAGAGAGAAAGAGAGCGAGAGCGCTGGCACACGTGGAGAGGGGGAGGGAAGCCTCCCTCTGGGGCGATGGTGCGCGTGCCCACAGGGACGGCTCTGCGTGCCACAGGTTTGCCACCATAGACCTAGGTGCTCCTTCCTTGATATTCATGCACATATTGCAAATCTCTGGAAAGAAACAAAATTTCATTAGATATAAATCTTGATAATAGCAATAGCATTAGACTTATATACTGCTTCATAGTGCTCTCTAAGTGGTTTACAAAGTCAGCATATTGCTCCCAACAATCTGGGTCCTCATTTTACCAACCTCAGAAAGATGGAAAGTTGAGTCAACCTTGAGCTGATCAGGATCGAACTCCTGACAGTGAACAGTGAGTTAGCCTGCAATACTGCATTTTAACCTCTACACCACCACAGTAATCTAAGTGCTTGTATAGCAGCACATGTTCATAAAATAATAGCCCACTTACTATATGTACAGGTCTTAAGGAGACCACTTGATGTTCTTTGTGGGGTACATATAGCAGGATTGGAGGTTTTGGTCAAAAGAATGAAAGTAGTATTGTGCTACCATGGCCCAATGTTTTGCACTTGCAATCCTGCTTTAACCTCCTTCCCACTGTCTTTTTCAAGCCCTCTTCAGGCCCTTCTGGATAGCCCCATTCCTATCTACATATTGAAATATATTCTGAATCATACCTGACTAGGACCTCAGTCTGAGTGCATTGAAGACTTCTTTGGCAATTGCCCTTAGTTAACCTTTTCACAAGTCTACTGTGGGGCAATTTTAGGTATCTATTCAATAGAAGCATAGAGAAACTTTGTATGACTATGTCAGTATGTTATCCCTGCAGTACTACAAATGGTAGTATTTCTTCTCTAGACTGCCTTCTGGGGCATCTTTTTTTCTTTGTTATCAGAAGGTCAGATGGCTGCTGATATCTCAGCTGGAAGGGATCAGGCTCACTTACAGCTTAAAGTTGCTGTCCCATTTTAAGACTCCATTGCTAGGAATCTTTAAGTGAATCCAATACTTTATTGTCACAGTCTAAATTAGATTCTAAAGCTATAGTAGTGAACAGTTCAATTTGTTTGCTGGCTAACAAAAGTATTCATTTTTCCTGAAGCATGACATTGAAGTTTCAGACTCTCGTGCCAAATTCCTGTTCTCTGAGACTTATATTACACAATTAAATAAATTGCTTAGTGGTCACACAACACTGGAATGGAAAGAGCTTCATTTGCTATCAGTATACAAAAGCATGCATCTGTCAGGAGATGATGTTAAATTTATCTATGAAATAGGAGGATAGTGGCTGGACTTAATTGGGACTCTGCTTGTGGCTGGACTTAATTGGGACAGTTCTGAGTTTTAGGTGAGGAGGTGCTGGGGAATATTAATAAACCCACTAAACCACAGTTATGTTTGTGTGTGAGTGAGCGGGACAGCACAAAAGCCCCCAGCCACTGTCAACTATCTGAACCAAAGAAACGAAGGCTGGGTAAATGAATTATTGTTGAAACTTGTTGTCTCATTTAGATATCAACCCTGCATGTATTGATTCTACCTGGAAGCAAAACAGCCTATGACAATATTCTGTAGCAGTAATTTTAAAAGAAATCAGGGAATCAGCTGAGATTCTGGTTTAGACAATAGTTAGTAGCTACCGTTTATCTTACCTGTGGACTTATTGTGAAATAAAAAGAGGGATTGTGATATTGCTCCAAATATTTGAGAGCCAAACTGAATAAAAATATCCTTCAGAGAATGTTTACTCTAGTTATCTCATATTTATATCCATATTATTCATATGATTGGTTGGAATTGAATTTCTCAGTTCTCTTTTTCTACCATGGTCTTCTGATATTGTATTGTGTATATTGCATTTAAACTAAAATAATAATCTGGGAAATATCACTACTATCCCCACCACTATTACTAGTTTGCATTCTGTATCAACCTACAATTGTAAAAAAAATTTTTTCCAAAATTTCAAGAGTCTCAAAAAGACTGCCTTTTGCATCTCTACTGACATTTCCAAGTGGAAGAAGACATTACAGAGAGAATATGGGAAGACCTTCCAGAGCTCTATTTTTGAAGAGCTTGTTTATCATTTGTATTGTTTACTCTTGTAACAAGGGTAATTGCTTTTTTCTGCGATCCTGAAAGATTTACATTTTCCCCTTTATTTTTATGTATGGATAAAGTTCATGATCTCTAAATAAACATGGCTGACAGTCAATGTTTTTGAGCAATCTGTTCTTTTCCAAGATCTATTTTTCCACTGTCATCAGCCGTTTTCTTACCTATTTTTTTTTCTTACAAAAATAAGCCATGCTGAATAGGTAGCAAAACCTCTGTGAACTCTGCTCCTGGCCTTCCTTGCTGATAAATCTTTCAAAATAAGAATATTTGCAAAGTGATTCTGTTAAGGTAATAAAGCAAACGAGGGTGCTATTTAATATCTGTATTTTGTGTTTCATCCCAATTGGAAGAAATCTTATGCAGTTGTCAGATCACTGTTCCTTCCAACCCATATTGTCATCTCTGACTAATGGAGCTGTTAGGATTTTTAGCAGAAGAATTTGTCAGCACCCACTGCTTGTGAGATTCATTCATAGCTAATTTCAAGGACTGAACTTGGAAAAACAACATGAATATCATATGAATTCTACAGTTTGTTCATCAAAAGCTGTTTTATGGGAACCAATTAACTGCAGATTAATTCTTACTTTTAAAACTTTTCTTAACTGTTCAACATTTTCTAGAACTCTGTGATTCATTCTCTGCTTCCACACATAGCAACACCAATAAGATCTCTTTGTATTGTAAAATGTATTATTATTTTATAAGCAGTAGCAAGTAGAGTTCACCCCCTATTTGGTAGGATTAGATAAAGCTGGTAGCTTAAACCATTGAGAAAAAGAGAGAGGGAAGCTTAAAAAATACCTCTATGTAATAAATAGATGAGCAGCAGGGGCATGTTTCTGCTACTTTATACATTTTAATGTGTGAGCTTGGCTGTCTGTGACTCCCATGCTGCTGATAATAAAACAGTGCTGCTTCAAGTGACACAATCAAATAGAACAAGACAATTTCCCCTGCCTTAGTCTGATTTCCTGTTATTTTTCCAAATGTGTTCTATTCTTTCCCTTCTTTCCCTCACCCTCCCTATGCTAAAAATATAAAGTGAACATTGAAAACAGCAGAGCTGTTTTCAGCCTTTTCTCTTCAAATCTATTCTGGTTTCAGTTTACACTTTTGCCTGGCTCTTTGCCAGGATGGAGCTCAGCAAATGGTAAATATCCATGGATTTTTGCCTGCATTGAAGGATAACCCCATCCATTACTCAGACTTCATAGCCATAATTGTATACTTAGAGTTGTCAGTGTCTGCATTGATTTTTAGGCCAGCTGTACTGACAGAGAATATAAAGGCGATTATGAGAGATTTAGGGAAGGCCAAGAAAGGAATGGAAAGGAGAGTAGGTATAAAGAGATAGCTAGCAGGTCAACCAACTCCTTATCTCATAAATGGAAACTGCCCAAGTAGCAAAAAAGATGCATTTCAAATCCTTCACAGTGGCTCTTATGATTTCCAAGATTTTATATTTATCTCAAGACTAGCACTGAAGATATTTTACTGAAATTTGCCTTATCTTTTCAATTGTGTCGGATTGGCAGGATTGTAGCTTCAACAATTTGACCAAGCCAGCAACAACTGTGCTATCCACTTACCCGGTTTTTGCCTACCCATCTCAAATAAGCTGTACTTATTTCATAGTCCAGATATTATACATCTCAGAATCTTCTGGGTGGGTGTTGTAGCTTTGGAACATTAAATCTACTGAATGATTTCATTGGACTTAGGATCTACCTCATGGCTTTCCCCCCCCCTCCAATTCTTGAGTTGAAACAACAGTGTGTCGGCATAAATTCTACTGGCCTGAGGGATCATTCTGCCTTAGGGATGAAGCTTCCTCTCCCACTCAGTTTTACCTGACAGAGGCAAAAATAATTAGCATTGCCATTCTTAATGTGTGGAGGAGAGAATAATGGACAGGCGGGATCTATAGCTACTTGGAATTTGTTTGAGTGACGGGTTGCTAGACTAGAGACTTTCTACACTGTTGACATATCATTTATGCTATTTTGTAGTATGAGATTGATACTTTTATTAAACAGCATAGGAGCAGTTTCTTTAAACATATATCTAGCACTCTCCTATCTGGTAACCTATCTCCAAAATAATTTAGTTGATAGATTTTATATGGAATGGGGAGAATAGGCTGAAGTGTGAGGGGGTGCTCCTACTACATCCTATATCTCTGATCTGCATATATGTCCTTATTGGAAGACGGGTTTAGCGGTCTTTCAGAAAAGAACTAAACACATGTATAGAGAGATCCTATAAGTAGATGACATATGCTAGAGTTTGGTGTCTAACCTCTTAGACAAGCCAAAATGGTCACAAAAGACCCAATGGCTCAAAAAGAGGAGGTTTTTCTATAGCAATTTAAAAAGCCCATTGGAACTGGAGAGATCTCATTCCCCCAGGCCATGTACCCTACAACATTATTAAAGACACATTGCAGACTATTGCAGACACATTGCAGACTATTCACATGACAAGACTATTCACATGAAAGTACCATACCATAATATGATAGGAATAGAATAAAGCCAAAGTCATGAGATTTTTTTAAAAAAAAACAGTGGTGGTGAGGTGCTGTACAGTGGTTAGTCAGAGGGTAAGGATGAGCCCTAATATACTCCTAAATCTGCAATAGTATCAGCTGTTGTTACTTTAGGCATATTTCTTGGATTCAGATTGCATGTCTTGAACACTGCACAAATATAACACTGAATTCTTTTCACGTGGCTTTCTCTGCTCCTTTTTTATTTTTAAGCATGTATCAAATTTTATTAGTGAACCTATTTCTCAATTGCATGATTTGGCTTTTAGATTACCATAATTTTTACATTAGTATTGAATAAGATACTCTATTTCACTGAAAACACAAGAACTCTTTTTTCCTAAGAAAAAGTGACTGAAGTTCACTTTGCAGAACAGATGTGTTTCTAAAATAGACATTTAGAGGGAAGAAGTCAGATAACATTTCCTGGCTCGGTCCCTACCATCCAGCTGGAGTTTTGAACAGACCATATCTATATAAACATGTCTTTTCTGTTGATAGTCTTGGATTCCAGAAAACTCAAGGTCCTCTCCAGTCTACAAGGCTTATCTACCTACAGTGCATATTTACAGGATCCATCCAGAAATTTGACGAAAGAGATATAAGAAGAAAGTTAAAACAGTGCTTCCATTTGTTTATTCTAGTTGCTGGGTGATTAAGGCTGTTTTTATATATTTATTTTAATATAAAATAAACAAATTATATCTTATATCTCTTAGTATACAACAAAACAGGACAGGTACAGACTTCAATGGATAGTTAGGACAGCAGTAAAAACAATTGCAACCAGCTTGCCTTCCACTGAGGACCTGTATATTTCATGGGTCAGAAAGAAAGTTGAGAAAATATCTACAGACCCCTCACATCCTGGACATAAACAGTTTCAATTCCTCTCCTCAGGATGCCGCTATAGAGCATTGCATGCCAAAACAACTAGATATAAAGAAAGTTTTTCCCCTCGCACCATCACTTTTCTGAACACCTAATTACTATGTCTAAGGATATTTACCTCTGTAATATAGCTGTATTAGTATAATCCTTCTCATATTGCCTTTTACCTTCTACTATTGGTATCTTATGATTATATTACTTTGTTGTTTGTATGTACAGTGAGAACTTATGCACTGGAGACAAATTCCTTGTGTGTCCAAACACAGTTGGCCTATAATAAAAAATTCTATTCTATTTTATTAAATAATTTATTTATATTAGTAATGCAATAATTAAACACCACTTTTTCAAAATGAATGTATGAACAAATAGACTTCTGAGAATTATTCTGGAAACTATGATTAAAAAGTGATTAAGAATTAGTGTAAAACTCAAATATTCCTTTCTCTTTCATGGTTGAATAGCACATTATGTTTACTTCATTTCTAATGCTTTAGAAATTGGTGTCTCTAGCAAAGATGTGTTGAATTTCCATTAGCAATCTCCTTCCTGTTTCCAGATAGTAAACTTTGTTAAGTGGGAATGCAGAAGCTGAAATCCCAAATCATCTGGAGTAGTAAAATGAGTAGAAAGTGGCCTTTTATGTGTTTTTAACAGCTAGCTAGCCAAGCTTAGCTCACCTTCCAAAGCCAAACAGGGTCAGACATGATTAGGACTTAGATGCAAGACTATCAGAAAATGTCAGTGAAGTATGTGAGAAATAAAAATAAAGCAAAGCAAAACAGAATAAGGCAACGGCAAATCACTTGTATATGGAAATTAATACAGTCAAAGGGATGTGTCCATGATGTTGCCAGAAGTATATTCTATTCTATTCTATTCTATTCTATTCTATTCTATTCTATTCTATTCTATTCTATTCTATTCTATTCTATTCTATTCTATTCTATTCTATTCTATTCTATTCTATTATTCTATTCTATTCAAGAGAATCTCGACCTTTCACTTACAAGACAGATAAATTTGAATGTTGAATGACATTCTCCATCTATATTTCTATACAGGAACCTGTTTTTCCTAGTATGTGGAAACTTAAAGCCAAACCTCACTCTGTGTATGAGTTAACTACCTCAACATGTTTCTCTCATAGAGGTAGCCCTTGACTTACAACCATTCATTTAGTGACCATTTGGAGTTGCAATGGCACAGAAAAAAGTGATTTATGACCAGCATCCCGCACATCACATGATCAAAATCCAGGCACTTGGAACTGGCAATTGCACTTTCCTGGGGTCATGTGATGACCATTTGTAATATTTTTGTGGTGGTGCAGTGGTTGGAATGCAGCATTGCAGGCTGACTCTGGCCACTGCCAGGAGTACGATCTGACCGGCTCAAGGTTGCCTCACCTTCCATCCTTCTGAGGATGGGTCGTGAGGTTGCCTCACCTTCCATCCTTCTGAGGATGGTAAAATGAGGACCCAGATTGTTGGGGGATATATATATGTGTGTGTGTGTGTGTGTGTGTGTTCTTAATTATGCTAAAAACACGAATCCCGGGTATGCACATGTCGTGAAAAATAAAAACAATCACCAGGATAAAATCATAAACAAAACTGTTTATTCTATAAAAGTACTGAGCTTTCGTCGGCCACACTGCCGACATCATCAGAGTATAAAATATGGGATCTGGGAGTCCGTTTTTATGTGACTGGCTGCCTCTGCGCCCTGACCCTCGATCTGGTCATTGGTCCGTTCATTAGCACCGGGCGCGTTGTTCTTAAAGAGGCCATGTTCTTCCGTGTGTTAGTCGTTTCCAGAGTTGTTCTCTCTCCTCCAGTTGCTACCACTCCTTTGGCGCGTATATCAGCGCCTAGGGATCGACCGTCAGATTGCTCCTGCTCATCCCCCCCATCCCCATCACCTCGTTCGTTTTTACCTGCCTCCGTGTCTGGTGATGACGAAGTACCGCCCCAAATTTTGGGCCTTGGTATGTCGACGACACCTTCGTGGTGATTAAAAAACAAGACAAGGCTTGCTTCATGGATGAATTGAACGCAGTATACCCAGACATCCAGTTCACTGCAGAGGAGGAAAATCAAGGCGCCCTGGCCTTCCTAGATGTGTGGATTAAACGACAACCTGATGGGTCCCTACAAACGGCCATCTTCCGTAAGCCAACCCACATGGATAGGATGCTGCATTATAGGAGCAACCATCTGGTGGCGCATAAGATAAGCTGTATTAAGACTCTATTTAAGCGTGTTGATTCACACTGTAACACGGATAAGACCAAAACGGAAGAAAGGAGCTATCTCTACCGGGTGTGCAGATGCAATGGCTATCCAGTTGGGTTTATCAAACGGCACAGCAGACCGCGGAGGCACAGGCCAGTATGACACCAACACAATCGGCATGAACAACCCTGCCATACATTAATGGCATATCAGAGGCCATGGCCAGACTGTTGGCCCCTTTTAATGTGAAGGTGGCCCATAGACCTGACCAGACCCTACGCACCAGGATTATGCGCCCCTGGCTGTTGCCGTATGCCCAGGGGTTGCACGTTCAGGGGCTGCGGCCATCCACCCTGCTGTGGTTGCAATACCTCTCGAGTATTATATATATAATTCACTTTTCTACAATTGCCATCAAACATGGTAATTCTGAGCAATGTACATAATAATAAATATATAAAATATATAAAAACTATCAAAATAACCAGTTGGAATTTAAAAATAAAAACAAGATAAAAACAATAATCAAAATGGTAGCAGAACATACAGAGACTGCATTTCATTAACTGCCATACAACCATCTAGCAGGCCCCTCTCCATCATGGGATCCCAAACTACTTGCACAAACCATGTTTTAAGGGCCTTCCAGAAAGCCAAGAGAGTTGGGGCTGTTGGGACTCTTTGCATTCAATCCATGTTCTTGAAGTATTCCTTCTTGAAACTTTCTCTTATTTTAATACATAAGCTTTGTAAGTAACCCATTCCCTAATCTGGTCTCCCAGCTGTTATTGAAACCATTGTACTGCGTCATCTCGCTCTCCTTTGCCCTACTTAAGGTTTGCTTCTGTTTTATTCTTGTCTTTACATTGTACACCTCCAGAGTCATACTTTTGTGAGATGGGTGGTCATATACATACATTTATGTTGATGCTTCTCCCTAGCCCATTAGTATTTTCTGGCATTCATGTCTTCATATATAAACTGTTATATAAATTATTACATAGTATTATGTCATTATTACCAGCATAAAGTAGAATTCATACGTAGACTTTTAGCTGAAAACTTTAGTAGTTTTACCTGCTGTATTTTTTAAAGGTAATAATAGAATGGGGCAGAAAGTATTTCTGTCTTATTTCATGATTCTGATCTATCTTATTTATAATTATTTCCTTATTGAAAGGGCAACCATCCCATCAGAAGACCCATCAGAAGACCCTGACCTGATGGGACCCTCCCCTGATATGATCTCACCATCACAAGACCTACTGATCACACGAAGCCCTTACAAACAGAAGAACACTGACACTGACATCCCCTAAACTCTGCTGAAGATGTTACCTAGCCTGGTAACGAAACATTCAGAAACCAACCCACAAGCTCGGAGAACTAACTTTCACTCTCATCCTACACCTGAGCTACAGATATTTGCCACTATTGCACACAGGACATTTTCTGGTTGTAGCTGGAGGAGAATGGTCCATAATAGAGAGTTAATAGTACAGACAGAAAGGAATCACAACTCTATTTCAGGTTTGAGATTTCTCTTAAAAACCTTCTGAAATGTAGTGAATGCATCCCAGGGCTCTAACATATATTCTGATTCACTGCACTCCTTTAAAATGTGAAGGAGGAGAGAGAGGAGGATAAAGAGGAGGTGGGCCATTTCTTGCCATTTAAAAATCTCAGTAGGCTAAAACTGAAAAAAAGCAAATTAAAATTTAAATTTTGCACATCTCTGCCACCCACACATGCCTACAATGTTGAAAAGAGTTTTTTAGAATCTAGAGGAATTTATAAAACTGTCAGGATAAATTATAACTAAATAAGAATAAGATATTTATTAAGGCACTTTAACGCAGAGTCAACCGTTTTTATTAGTCAAGAAAAAGCAAGCATTGTAAGAAAGATAAATGAAAGAGTTTTCTTTTACTGTTCCATTCCAAAATTCCATTGGGAAGATATTTTTTGTTTGTTTTGTTTCCACTGCTCTATCAGCTGTAATTCTTGTTTCACAATTGCTCAAGAAAATTCTTCACAAAGTTACAGATGTGTTAATCTCTCTGGGTTTCGTAGCCTGGATTTACAAATCTAGGGCAGCAATGATAGCCAAAATAGCTTATAAAGGTCAAAAAGGCTTGGCTTATGATTTCTGTGACCCATCAAAGAAAACAAGGAGGGGAACAATTCATTGCTATTAAGCCAGATCTTTTCTTGATGAACGAAAAATGACATCTAATGTTCCAAGTCACTATCACTCATAATGAACATGGTGTATACTTCATCTAATCAGCTTCAATTTTACTCCTGACATTGGAACACCTTTTGAACAATTTTGTTCCTGAATAAATATAAAAATGAAAGAATCCCAAGAAACAAGCTTTATTCATGGTGATCAGATAAAATTGTAAGATATTACCCTAGACAGCTCATCAACTCCTGTCCATAAAGAATCAAGACTAGAGCAAACTTAAATGAGGCTATTGGCTAACAACTGCCAATGCAATAAGGAAGTAGAATTATATTCTTTATTGACATGACATTGGGTCAGACCTGGACTCATAATTGTGCATGGGCAGGTTTAATTTTAATTTTTCCCCCTGTGCTCTAGGCATCATTGTTGCCATTCCATCTTCTGTTGTTTCTCAATAAACATTAAATAAGGAACCAACCTGAAGCAATTACATCAAGAGCCAGGGTCACTTCCTATTGCTGTAGAATTTCCTACACTGTATTTTGGAAAACCCACAAGCATGTGCTGGAACTCATGTGGATCTACTATGCTCCTTGGAAGGACCATCAAACTGTTTTTGCCTCACCAGAAACCTGGGTAGTAATCAATCCCATCTGGATCAGGAAATAATCCAAACTATATCAAAACTGAATGAAATGTCTTTCACATCCAGGCCATACAAGTATTTTGAGACTAATTGAGGGCCACCATTGTATTTTGGTGCAGAAATAACCTGGGGCAGAAGCATGTTGCCATAGATCCATGTAATCCCATGCTCTTCTGGGGCATGTAGATCGAAATCATCCAACAACAAAAAGTGAGTGTCTATGGAGATTCTCAGTCAACCTGGTCATGGTTGTCCCAAAAGTGCTTTTCCAAAAGGCAACTGGACTTTGTTTTTTTCTTGAAGATGTTTTGCTTCTCATCCAAGAAGCTTCTTCAACTCTGACAGAATGGTGGGATCCATTGAGAAAGCACTTTGGGAAAACAAAAAGTGAGGGAATTCCACATCAGCTCTGAGATAGAATGACTCTTTCAAGCCTAACTGGAGGTTCAAAAACTGAATTTGGGTTTTCCATGTACATATACAGTACAGCAACTGCTCTATCATTATGATCCTACCTTCAGAAATTCTTACTCAATGCAGGATGAAGATATAGTTTAGCAACTGTGGGGAAGTTGGATGTGGGCATGTACTATTGTTTCCAATTTAGGATAATGTTTGAACTGAGCTCATAATCTTTTTCAGAATGGTAGCAACGCAAGAATCAGGGGGGATCCCTCATCTGAACAGACTGAACTATTAAGTACTGTTAAAGTTTATTTAAAATGCAGCCTCTCAAGATTTTTAATTACTCCAATAGTGTGTATTTTAAAAATGAAATCCTTTTGGAAGTTTGCAGATCCTTTGATCTATACCCCCCATGACCTAAGTAATTTATTTTGCTATCACTTTGAGACAAACAAGTCTAAAATGACTCAAGCTCTGGTGCCTTTGGGGCTTAGTCATTGTCAATCACACAAGAGAATCTGCAATCTGTTTTCATACTGAAATGAAACTGCGGAGAGAGCAAAACACGTGTTCAAGTCTGAGTCACTCTCAGCTGTTCACCAGAGCTCAGCATTGCTAAACAATTAATTTTATGTGATAAAGTAAGGACTCTTTATCTTTTGATTTTTTTTCTTTTAAGTTTTATTGCAACATTGAGCATGCTGCCAAACCAGTGAAAGATTCTTCTTCTTCACTGTGTTTACAATACTATTCAGACAATGTACCTTGAGCTTATTTAGTTATAGTTCAGTACTAGAGATTAGAGCAGATGAAAATGATCTTTGCTTACTACCTCAAAATAGGTAATTGTTGAGAATGGAAAATCAAAAGCCAGTTATTGAATTCTTTCTTAAATTATATTCTTCCAATGGTCTTTTTTCTTCTTCAACTGTCTGGTGTATGTGCAACATTCCATGCCCACCTCTTTTCCTTAGTAAATAGAGTCTATCAACATCTCTGCGAGAATGAAGGACATGATTCATTGTCATTATTTTTCTAGTCTTCCTATCCAGGGCTTCTCGTTGTGCTTAAATCCAATCCACTATCCCAGCGGTATATCTAATGAGTGGAATTGCCCAAGTGTTAATTGCCTTGGTGGTATTTCCTCCACTGAGTTTGGACTTTAAAATCTTCTTCAGTATCCTGATGTATTCATTTCTAACCTTTTTATTGATATTAGTGTGCTTGATGATGCTTGAAGGATGTCCAGCTATTTGTAGTCATTGTTTTCATCCAGATACTTGATGGTATTTCCTTGAGGCAGCTTGTTTCTTTCAATTTTCACTACTTTTTCCCTCTTTTAATGGCAAGCATGGCATATTTGTCCAGTCCAAACTCCATTTCAATACCATAGGTAGTATTGAACAGCAATTCTAGTGTTTTTCCATATAGCTTAAGATTATCCACCTAACAGAGGTGAGACAGCCTGGCAGATGTTTTGATGTTTGATAACCATGGCCTGAGTTATTCAATATTGTTGACAGAGGATTCAGTCAATGGCAAACAGTAGTGATGCTATACCAAAGATGCTTTTTCATATAACCATATTTTATTAATTTTTTATAATCACAAATCCTTAATATTTTATCAGCAACATGTTGTCTGGGTTCCAATATTTAGCTTACTAATACATATTAAACTCCTTTCTATCTATCTTGTTTTTCTAGCCATTGATAAAATGTATCCCATGTTCTAAAGTATTCTGAGTCTTCTTTCTCCTTTATTTTCAATGTAAATCTGTCCATTTCTGCACAGCCCAAAATTTTCCTCATTATCTCTTCCTCCACTGGTAATTCTTCATCTTTCCAATGTTGAGCAAATACAATTCTCATTGCCATTAATACATGTAACATTAAATATATACATTCTTTCTTATAATTTCCTTCAATTATACCTAACAGAAATAATTCTGACTTAAAATCTATGTGTTTTTTTTGTCATTTTCTCTAACCATATATGTATTCTTGATCAAAATCTTTTAGCCTTAGGGCATGTCCACCAAAGATGATAATATGTGCCTGGTATTTGTCTACATTTCCAACAATTTATAGACATATTTTAAAACATTTTTGCTAACCTCACAGGTGGTAAGTGCCATCTGTAAAACATTTTATATAAGTTTTCTTTGTAAGCCACTGCCTTTGTTATTTTAGAATTTATTTCCCAAAGTCTTTGCCAGTTTTCTAGCTCTATGTTATGCCCAAAGTTTTTTGCCCATGGTATCATTGTTTCTTTAACTTGTTCCTCTTCCATCTTTAAACTTAGCATGTACTTATACAGTTTCTTAATCAATTTTTCAATCAATAGTATATGGTCAAATTCTGTCTGTTCTTTATAGAATCCAGATGTTTTAGCATCTTTTTCATAACTCATTTGAATTTGCAGGTGTGGCCACCATGATAGATCAATACCCTGTTCTTCTAGTTCTTGTCTAGATTTTAGTTTTCCTTCAATATTCAAAATGTCTTTATAAGTCACAATTTGCTCATAGTTAATTAGGTTTTTGGGTGAACAAACGTTTCCATTGTTTAGTTCTATGAGTTTCTCTGTTTTATGGTCCCACCAGTTCTTGTTTGCAGGCAAATGGTATTTTTTATAGATCTTCCAATGCACCATTGTTTCTACTATGTTTTGTTGCACAGCCAGCCAGATGTTTATATTGGATTCGGCATTTTTATCTTCCTTATTGAGTTCTTCCCAAAGACCTGGGATAGGAAGATGTTGTTTAATACTGTCATCATCATCATCATCATCATCATCATCATCACCACCACCACTACTACTACTACTACTACTACTACTACTACTACTACTACTACTACTACTACTACTACTACTACTACTATCATAAAGTTCCTGGATTTGTTTTTTTAACAAGAGTGAGTGACTGGATATACCCTTGAGTTTTGTACCATTTATATGTCCAAAAATAAAGTGAATTTGAGAATCAGTCACTAATTTCAGTTAGACAAAGAGTGGCTGTCTAAATCCATCTAAGTATTTACAATTTTGATCAGAGTTGATGGGCTGTTCAACATCACCTGAACTCAAACTAATGTGTCTAAATTCTTGGGGCAATTACAGATTGACAAGAGACTTAAATTTATAGATATTTCACATTGCACTTTTGGAGTTCTTTGAGTTTGGTTTGAGAGTTGCAAATGCCTCATTACATTGATAAGTAACATAATCAGTGAAGAAATTTTGCAGGTAAGTAAGGCTGATTGGCTGGCATCAATTGCTTCCTGACTAATCAGTGATTTGGATAGATTTTACAAAATAAACAAGATCATGGATAGATAATAAGTACTTCGAGTGCAGACATACAGAAATATGCTATTGCTTCAACTCCTGTGAAAACAGTTCTAAATTATAAGTATCCAAGGAGGTAAAATGGCTTCTTTAATTAGGAGTGCCTATGACTATTTTGTGACTTATTTTGTGATTTTTCAATATAGGCATAGCTGGGCCATAGCAATTCACATTCTGTTAATGTTCCAATTGGATTACTGTAATATACATTCAGTAATGTTGAAGACAGCTTGTGAAAGTCCACCAGGTCAGTAGAGCCTAGAAAAAGCATATGATATTAGTCCTGATGGAGCTTCAATGATTACTGCTTTGCTTCCTATCTGTTGACTTTAATCTGTCTGCTGCTCCAATTCAAAATAACTCTGCCAAGGGGTCTGAGAGTGGTGAAGGTGAGGGTGTAAATTAAGTCAAAATAGAAGCCATGACTGTGAAATGAAAGCTTTGTCCCCTTTTTATATGTGTTGGCCATCTTGACTTTTTTTAATCTCCTCTTTGGATAATCCCATGATTGAATAATTTACATTTCATAATACAGAATAATAGAATATCAGAGTTGGAAGGGACTTTGGAGGTCTTCTAGTCCAACACCCTGCTCAAGCAGGAGATCCTATACCATTTCAGACAAATGGCTGTCCAATTTCTTAAAAACCTCCAATGATGAAGCAACTTCTGGAGGCAAGTCATTCCACTGATTAATTGTTCTTACTATCAGGAAATTTCTCTTTAGTTCTAGGTTGGATCTTTCCTCAGGTTAACCCCCTCTTCTGTATTCCTTCAAATATTGGAAGACTGCTCTCATGTCACCCCACTTCCTTCTCTTCATTAGACTAGCCATACCCAGTTTCTGCAACCATTCATCATATGTTTTAGTCTCAACATATTTTTTGTATTGCAGTGACCAAAACTGAATGTGATATTCTAAGTGTGGTCTTACCAAAATAGTATAAAGTGATACTAACACTTCACATGACCTTGATACTATACTTCTTTTGATGCAGCCTGGGATTGCTGGGTCATATTTAAATGGGATTTCTAGATCCCTCTCACAGTTACTGCAGCTGTACTAGGTACCACCTATTCTATACTTGTGCATTTGGTTTTCCTTGCCTAAGTGTAAAATCTTACTTCTTACCACTGAATTGCATTTTGTTGGATAGGGCCCAGTGTTCAAGTCTGTCAAGATCCTTTTTAATCTTGAATCTATCTTCTAAAATATTGGCTAATCCGACCAGCTTGATATCTGCTAATTTGATGAATTCTCCTTCTATCCCTTCATCTAACTATCTTATGAAGATGTTGAAGAGTAGTGGGCCTAAGACAGAACCTTCAGATACTCCAATGTCAAATTCAGCCTGTCAAAACATCTCCAGTACTGCATATACTGTATATACAGATAACATGTGAATTTAAAGGACACAAAACAGATTGAAAGGGGCTTCATTTCCGTCTCCCAAAACTATGCTTCTGTCTCCACTCTCTACCATCTGAGGCAACCGCTGCATTTAAGCTGTAATAATTACTTTAAGACTGTTGCTCATGATTTTCTCATAATCTCTTTAACAAAGCTTAATAGTTTCCTTTAACTCCCCCCAAAAACAAATAGAAGCCCATCTAAGAAAAATGTTTAATAAATGTTAGCTTTGATCATAGAGATATTTCTAGGTTACAACAGATGTATAGTGCCTTCTTGCATGGTTCTGCATACTTTAAATGTCTACTGTTTTTTCCATACAGCTTATTAAATCGGTTGCTATGAAACCATGAAGATAAGCCCTTTAAATACTTACTGTAGAGAGGCTGACACTGGAAATTATCTTTGGACTGTTTACTCCCAAAGATGTTTATGAGACAAGGAAACATGTCACAGGCATTTTCAAAAGCTTTTTGGTAAACTGATACTATATTTTGCTTCACTGAAGTCAGAGCACCTAATTGTTCCTAATCAAATAACTTTTCCCAGCCTGCTCCTGAGAAACTATTGTGCTCAATAGCTGACCTGAACATTAATAAACATATGCATGTATGTATGCATGTATGCATATATTTAATGAATATATATGGCCATTTAACTAGTGGAACTGAGCACTGAACAAAAGGTAAAAACTTAGTACATAATCCAGATCAATTAAAAACTAAGATGAAGCTCTACAGGAGTGCGTCATACAGTCACATGCCAAAGCTCCATTACCATCCCAGGCTTAGTGCCTGGGGAAAAAGCCTGGTCTTCCAGTCTTCTAGAAGTCTAACTGGGTTAAATGTCTGTGAAGAGGCTGTTCCAAAAGACAGGTGCCATGACAGAGAAGGCACATTTCCTAGGACTCAGAAAGTAACACTGCTTCACTGAGGGGACCCAGAGCATCCCACTCAGCCTGGTCTGTGGGACAGTCAGAAACCACAGATGCTCATGTTTGAGGATTAAGTAGCAATACTTAGATAGATTTAGTTATCATATACAGTAAACTTTAAAATATTTTAACACTCATTTGCAATTAATTCTGTATTTTGGGAACAATCAGATGCAAATGAAGCTAGAAAACCGACTCTTTTGAGATAATTATGCAAAGATATAGGTAGATTTGAACATTGGCTTGCTTGTTTCTGAGGACATATATTTTAAATTAAAGAATACATTTACATTCACTAGTCCTGCTGAAATTGTCTCTTGTATAGACCTGTTAAAAGTATCATTTGCATTATCTGGACCATCAAGGTCTGGAATGGCCATCCTCCCCTTTTTCAGAATCATTCAGCTAGAGTTCTGCCTCTATCATGTAGAAATAACAGAAGGTTCTAGATGTGTAGTAATCTGCTTTGTGGATTCAGATGCAGCTTAGATTTAAGCTTTGGCAAGAGGAAATATAGTCTGAAAAAGCAGTGTAATAAACATGAGCAAACATGATTCTCCTAGGCTTGAGAGTCAAAATGTTGTATCTTGGCTTTCCAATTAATATAACTGATAGTAGTCTTATTAGTTCAAGTTATTCAGACATACAGCAGTTCATTAATGTTTGCCTTCAAGAATCACGTTGCATATTTAAAATTACATGCACTAATATATTTGTTGGTAATTTATTTATTATTATATTTAGAAACCACCCATCTCCCTCATACAGTGACTCTGGGTGGTGAATCCATATAGATTTCTATCGTATTACTGATGGCACTGATACTAATAGTCTCTGTGACTTTTTATTCTTGATCCTATTTCAGGATCCTTAATCCTATTTAAGAATATTTCCCAAGAATTAATCCATTAATCTGTTTGTAAAAATTTAGCCCTGTACATTACTTACACTTAGAAATATTCCTCATTGATTTGGTTGGTAAGATAAAATAACCCAATTAAGTCTGCAATGGAAAAGTTTGCTCTTTCTTCCTTCTGTTGTTTCTGTCCATGGAGTCTAAGCATTCAGAAGACAACTAGCTCAACCTGTAGTATTATTCTGTAGAAAGCAATGGATGCAATAGCAGCTGAATCTGAAATGTATTTTACAGCATACTAATAGGTATTTTAGTTCCTCTATTAATCTCTTGTTAAGTTCCTGTGAGATTTTCTATACCATTCTTTAACTGAAAGAAGGATTAGTTAAAATGTCTATGGAGATTCTCAGTCATCCAGATCATGCTAGTCTCAAAGATCAGAGCTGAGGAAGCTTCTTTGATGAAAAACGAAACGTCTTCAAAGAAACACAAGAAAGTCCAGTTGCCTCTTGAAACGTCCCTTTGGGATGATCAGTTAAAATGACATTGTGGGTGTAGCCTGTTTGCAAGTCAGGCACAGATGCTCAAGCCATATTCCCTCAAGAGAGAAAAGACTCTTGGTCATGTACAGAGTCAGATTGCCAGACCTTCAATCTGTTGGTAATAAAAAAGCTTATACTTTTTAAAAAGAAGAAAGTCTGTGAAGATCAATGCTGAAAAAAGGTGGAAGTTTATCATATCCCAAGAAATTATTTCTGAATGTGGAAAACCCTGAAAAAGCTAAAAAAGTTGAGGTAACAGGACCAAAAGAAAGTTTACTTCAAGAAGTTACTAATTCTTAGAAAAAATAAGTTTTTTTATTTCTCTGTACAAATTATGAAATTGAGTATTTAACCTGAACCTTTTATTCATATGTTGGGCATATAGATATTCTATTTATCTTGCCACATATATAATTAACTTTGGTTTTGTTTATTTCTGGGGAGATTAATCTATCTCTCAATTTGGGAAGGAAATGCTAAAATATTTAGTCACATGCTTCTATGCTACATAGGCAAGAGGCTACACAATTAAAATTAATATTTTTTGTCTTTTCAATTGTCAGAAAAACAACACAGTCCTATCTGTCACACTGAACAGAAAGCCAGATAAGCATATATTCCTGCATTTATGAAAGATAGGTGGTGGCAGTGGGAACTACCAAGCTGCTAGTAATGATATATCCACATCATGAAAAAGATTCAGGTAGTAATTGGGAAAACATTAATAGATACCTCCATGTCCTTTACCTGGGTAAAGAGCACCCAACTTGCTGATTCAGAAAGATATTAAAAAAATAGTTGAAGAGGTTTCCACTGAATAAATTGAGTTCTAAAATGAAAGTAATCTATCTGTTGAATTTTCTACAATTCAAATTCTTCTTTTAATAAATCTTGCTAAAGAATACTTGTTGATAATCTTGTGTTTAGTCCCAAGAGTCTGATGTTACCCCAGAATATTTCAGGGGGGTTTGGGGGGATTGGTGAGAGATAGGAACTGTGTGGAATGGCACTGTGGTTTGAACATGCTGTATCATTGTAGTTATATTGGGAAAAAGGAATGGAGAAAGGCAGTGACGCAAACTATCATGAAGTAAACTATCATATGGCTAATTGAATAGAATCTTGATATATAGCCTTTCTGCTATATCATTTTGTTGCATTATTCACTTGTAAAATCTATTGTTTTACATTCAATTAATTTCTCTTTCTATTCCCAGGTTCTAAGCATATTGAAGACAGCAAATTCAGGCTGCAGTATTATCCTGTAAAATGCAACGAGAGCAATAGTAGCTGAGGCTGAATTGAAATATCTTCCAGTATGCTTGTACATAGTTTTATTCATCTATTAATATTTGTTTGAAATTGATATTCTCTTATAGTATATAACAACATGTTAAATCCAGTAGATCTTAATTTTGTACAACATGAATTTTTACATCTTGGTCCAGATTCCAACAGATTCGAAGCAAGGTGACTGAGAATAGAAAAACCATGAACCCAGAAATGAAATGGGGTAATGAAACATTTTGAGTATTCTTACACAAAAGAAAGGCCAACACAATTCAGCTACAGTTTCAGGTTGCATATCAGAATTTCAGAATGGTCTGGCAACTTCTTATTTTTTTAGCTGAGAGGTCAGAATAGTGGTTACAGTAGTATTGTTTCAATATTATTAATCTGGAGTACTTATCCCTCTAGTTATCAGTTTGAAATTTAGTATATAAAAGCTTATGAATTCATTAGATATCAACAAATTCTGTCTCCATGTATTTTTTTCTTCCCCAAAACAGGATCATACAGCATATTTACATGTCTATTTCCTTATAATAAACATAGACATAGGCACCTGGATGAACCACATTGATGTCATGTGTGTTATGATGACATGAGATCAGGTAAATTTATATCAGTCACATGATATAATTCATGTCATTGCTTGATGACATGATGGCATATGTATCCTCATTTGCCCCCTGAAATTGTTCTTGATAGAAGGAAATGTTAGGAAACTTTGAAAGTGTATATATCATATAAATAAAAAATATCTTCAATAAATAAAATGTTCCATTTTGTTTTCATAGCATAAATGGTTACATATTAAACAAACTTATATAATTCTGAAACATATTAAAAGAAGAATAGTAATGTGAAATATTTCTCCCATCTTTATCTCTAAATGTAATGCCCTAACCACAATAATAATTTGAAATAACAGAAATGGATGTAAGAAATGTGTAATGGAAAGAGAATGATTTCTTAGTGATAGATCTCCTTTCAGTTTCTCTTGTGCGAATATGCTAAGTGAATAAAAAATGAGGACCAAGCCAGAATCCTTTTAATATACTGTAAGTGTTTTAAACAATGACAATGGGTAGAAATGGTTTATTAATTAGAGGATGTAAAAAGCATTGTAATTCAGGAACTTAGCTCACGCTTCACGCAGAGAAAGTCCTAGGTTCTTGTAGTCACAGAAGGAAATTGCAACCTGGAACTCTGAAGAAGTGATGCTAGATAGTGTAGACAAAACTGGACTAATATCCAGTTTTAATTGGGAAAATGTGACAATCCTAGATGAGGCCAAATCCAAAAATGCCAGGGAATTGCTTGAAGCTTGGCACTCTGACAAATCAGCCATCAATAGATACACCTGAAGGCAAGGCAAGAAGCAATGGATGGAAACTAACCAAAGAGAGAAGCAACCTTAAATTAAGGAGAAACTTCCTGACAGAACAATTAATCAGTGGAACAGCCTGCCTCCAGAAGCTGTGAATGCTCCAACATTGGAAGTCTTTAAGAAGAGATTGGACAGCCATTTGTCTGAAATGGTATAGGGTTTCCTGCCTGAGCAGGGGGTTGGACTAGATGACCTCTAAGGTCCCTTCCAACTTTATTATTATTATTACATAGGCATTAACAACATCTATAGACTATGCAAAAGAGACAATCAACCAGCCCAAAAGAGGAAAAGACTCCAGCACCTCCCCACCAGTAATCAGCACTCAGATCAGCATAGATTAGCTCCAAGGTCAACTTCAGACCAACTATCAAGTAAGCAATACCCCAATCAAGAAACTGCCAAAGAGCCATTAGTAAACAGCCCAACCAAAGAATCCCTAAGACTGCCCCCACCCACACAGCCAGGCAAGACACCAGAATATAAACCCACAGCAAACAGCACTCCTTACTAGCATTGATGATGTTACCTAGTTAGGGTAATGATACGTCTGCAAGTAAACAAGCAAGCTCAGAGAGCACCAAGGACCAATCATTTCAACTCTGAGTTACAAATATTCTCCTTCATTGGACTAATATCTTTTTCATTTGAAAAGTTTTCTTTTTTTCCAATGTTTTATATAGATTCTAGGTACAACTGTAGTTCAGAAAGATGAATGGTCTCATGATTGGGGGAAAACAGCACAAGGAATGTAGGATAAAAGACAGAAAAGTAGAGAAGAGTAATGCTATATTAAGCCATGGAGGTGAATAGGTAGAAAGTCCAGAAGTGCAGTGGAACAGGAAGGGAAAAAAGGCTCTGAAAGTCAATGGGAGATGGACTGCATTAAGTCCCTCCCTCTCCCTCCCCCACTCCCGACTTGGTCACATACAACTAAGAAGTTACACTCTTTGCATAGAACAGAGATGATTTCGGAATGTAAATGGATGAATATCGAGACTTATTGATATTTGAAAAAAAGGGATTTAGACAAGAGAACAACTAGTAAGTGAAGGATTTGCTTGTGATTGGTTTAATTATTATAGAATTTTTGAAATATTTAAATTTGATAAAACAAGTTTGTTTTCACAGGAACTAAATCTGAACTGAAAGTTAATTTATGTTCTGGAAATTTCTAAAGTATATAAAATGTTATTTAAGATGAACCTAGAAGATGAATATGTTAAAAAGTTTGCAATAGTGGCGAATAGTGGCAAGACTCACTGATGACTCACACCTGACCCATCATAGACTCATCAGAGACCCTCACTTGACACACCCACACCTGAATAAATGGAACACTGACATCCCCTAAACTCTGCTCAAGATATTATCTAGCCTGGTAATGAAACGTTCAGAAACCAACCCATAAGCTCAAAGAATGAGCCTTTACCCTCACGTTAAAGAGTGTATGGTAAAATGGGCAATTTTTTTTGGGTATAATATAATGCTAGATAAATTGGAGAATGTATGGATGAATGGACTAAAATTCACATTAAGTTACAGTTTGAAAGAAAACTTTCACAAAATGATGATTCGTTAGTACTTCACCCCAGATAGACTAGCAAAAATGTATAAAGGGATTTCTAATAACTGCTGGAAATGCAATCAAAATCCAGGTTCATTTTATCATATGTGGTGGTCTTACAAATATGTGTATACATACTGGATAAACATAACAATGACAATGCAAAAATATTTAAGATACAAATAATGAAACCTGAAGCTTTTCTTTTAGGTATGATGGACAAACCAATTGAAAAACAATTTAGGGTGCTATTTCTTCATATGGTGATGGTTGCGAGGATTGTACTTGTCAAACACTGGAAAGAAAAAGAGATGCCGACTGTTGAAGAATGGATTTTGAAATTGACTGAATTAGCAGAGATGGCAAAATTAACTGTTTTGATTAGACAGCTTTATAAGAGACTGGAAATCATTTGTAGACTTTCTACACTAAATATAATAGATGGTTAACAGAGGGATTTGAAGATTAGTGTAATGTTTAGCTCAATTTGTTGGCTGCTTTTCTTCTTTATATATATATATATATATATATATATTTTTTGTTCAATAACACAGTCCTCGATCTCCGGGAGAAATATAAACCAGCTGTTTATTGTTAAAAAGTTTAAAACAATAAAAACAACTATTTACAATATTAAAACAACTTAGCTTTCGCTGGTCCTCTGCCAGCGTCCTCTAATTACTTTTATAAACCTTGCTAGCCTAACTGCTTACTCATTGACCGTGTGATAGGGCCATCCGTCCTGGCTGACCGTAATTGAGGGATTTGACTCTGAGGACGCTGGCAGAGGACCAGCGAAAGCTAAGTTGTTTTAATATTGTAAATAGTTGTTTTTATTGTTTTAAACTTTTTAACAATAAACAGCTGGTTTATATTTCTCCCGGAGATCGAGGACTGTGTTATTGAACAGATATGCCCGGGATTCGTATTTTTGCAGTTATCTATATATATATATATATATATATATATATATATATATATATATATATAATTTGTTTTCGTAGATTTTCACGGGTACAGGTATGCAGGTCTTGGCGTATTCGGGTCTTTTCCCGTATAAGATTGAGAGTATCTTGGTGACGTTTTGGCGAGGTCCCACTCGCCATCTTCAGGCTGGTGTCTTCGGCTTCGTGCTTGTGCGAGCAAAGCGTGATCGGAGCTGCCGTCCTTCTATAAATATTGGAGGGGTGTATGGCTTGTTGGCTTTGTTGCTGTAAGCGGGTTGGTTGGCTGTGTTGTTACATCTTGATTGGAAGATGTTACCAAACAACTGACTAATTTGCTTACATCAATTCCATCTTCCAATCAAGATGTAACAACACAGCCAACCAACCCGCTTACAGCAACAAAGCCAACAAGCCACACACCCCTCCAATATTTATAGAAGGACGGCAGCTCCAATCGCGCTTTGCTCGCACAAGCACGAAGCCGAAGACACCAGCCTGAAGATGGCGAGTGGGACCTCGCCGAAACGTCACCAAGATACTCTCAATCTTACACGGGAAAAGACCCGAATACGCCAAGACCTGCATATATACACACACACACACACACACACACACACACACTATTTTTTCTTTTGTTGCTTTTGTTTTTTTTTCATTTTGTTTGTTTGTTTTACTGTTTTGTATTTTATTATTTACGATAAAATAACAAATAATAAAAAGAAGTTATATTCTTTGCAATCCTGATCTTGAAGGCACCAGCTTGGGTGGTAAACCTGATTAACATCGTTCTCTTGGACCTGGAATTTTTGAATCTGCATATTTTCCATGCTGAATATGATCAAACACTATCATTTCTCTAGGTCATTGTCAGTACAGTTTTGTTGCCTCACAAAGTCGGAATGGAAAGGAAGAAATGAATCAGTCAAGTGCAACCTTCCATCCGCTTTCCAAAATTAGAATGAAAGAGCTTAAGGTTGCCATCTTCAGTTCACTTTTTTCTGTTCAGAAGGCAGAGAGGTCTTCTTGCAGCCACCAGACAGCTGCATTTGACAAGGGCCATAGTTTTCAGGCAATACTTTGTCTCTGAAGATGACAGCAGTCTGAATATAATGGGTCTGCTGTTCCTGACAATGCAAAACTAATTGGAGTGTAATGAGTAAAAGGATCTCCAGCTGTCATTTGCAATTTGAACTAAAGGGGGGAAGGGCTGAATCATCTTTGAGAGCTCTTGGAGTCCCACTTTTAAATGGAAAGTCTGTGCTTGCACAACATTTATAAATTATAAATTATAACAATTATAAATAAAGCCCTCATATAGAGGTACTAAATGGCTACATTCATTAATGCCTATCAGATTGTCCAAGCCAATCCTGAGGAAGATGGGAGGTTCAAAAATGTGAAAAATAAATAAATAAGATAAAATCCTATTTAAACAGTATTTTCAGAGTTTCTGTTCCTGACAGCACAAGTAGGAAGTGAAGGAGGGTGAAGAAGTTTCAATAAGGTGATCCATATGTTGGGAACAGGAAAGAAAGAGCTAATCATGTGTTATCTCAATTGAGCCCAACTCATATCAGGTCTAGGTCATTGGGCAAAATTCAAACTTGTTTTTATGGTTTCAGTAACATAAGAATCTGCAGGTGGACTTGAAGCTGCACAACAAACTCTGGTTCAATCACTTTCTATTCCTGTACCCAAAAGAAAACAAAAAGTGAGAAAAATGAAAGAATCTATACAACAATTTTTTGTAATGGCTCCTCCCTTTTATAAAGTTGTTTATAAAAAGGCATGTAGGAGCACACATAGATTCAGCCATATTCTATATCAATTTTAAACTGGCAAGTGTTATGTCTAAATCAAATTGGGAGTACCCTGAGATATACTTCTATTTGAACCCCCAAGAAATGTTTAGAATTCCAAGTAATAGAGATGCAATTTGAGCAAATTTAAATAGCTGTCTGTTGAGGACTGACTGGGGAATTTGGGAAGGACCACTTATCAACATTTCTGTCTCACTGCAGCTTATCCTGCAGGAACAGATAGCTAAAGAAGGCCGGTGCTAGTTTTGCCATAGCTGTCTGTTAAAGCTTGATAGAAGCCCCATTAATGCGATAGGGGAACTATTACAGGTAGTGCTCATTTAGCAACCACTCGTTCAGTGACAATTCAGAGTTACAATGTTTCTAAATGAGGACACTTGTGGCTGATCCTCAAAGTTATGGCTGTTGCAGTGTCCCCATGGTTATGTGATTGTGATTCAGGTGCTTAACAATTGACATGCAATTACAGCAGTTGCAGCATGCCACAGTCATGTGATCACTCTTTGTCACCATCATGCTAACTTTCAACAAGCAAATTCAATGGGGAAGCCAGCAGGAAGTCATAAATCATGGCCATGTGACATTGCATTTAACAACCGTACATGATACTTTAATGGATATAGCCAGAACTGCAGGAATTGCCATCATAGGTCAACATGGTTATGTGATTTTTCATTTTTTAATTGTGTCACTTAGCAACAGAATTACTGGTCTCAATTATGGTCATTAATTGAGAACTACTTATATTTCTTCACCACTTCTCTGCCTTCCTTTCATATTGTGCAACATGCCTATGTTTGTATCAGTTTATAAAGTACTATAATTTTAATTCATTTCCATTATGGGAGGAAGACAACAATAACACATTGACTTTTAAATACCTCTAACATAGCAGACAACAATAATGATGCTGTCTGTGTTTTCTCTCATTTAATTATTATCACATAGTATTGCTTCAGATATTAATTACCTATGAAAGCAGGAAATGCTGCTTAAAGTAATCAGTAAACCTAAGCTAGTGACAAGGAAAATACTTCAACAGGCAAAGGTTCCCCCTCTGAAATAGCAGCCATTATTTTCCTGTGTTTTGATCACTCCCTTTGCATTTAATTACTCTATTAAATAAAGGCAAGTATATTCCATTTCCAATAACAAGCTGATCTATATAGAAGTGTAAAGAAATACGGCATATTTTCCTCTTTTTTTTTCTAACAAGAAGAAAATGATTAGCTCAACTGCAAATCACAGGATGTTATTTCCCTCCACCTATCCCTTATTCACACAAACTCTATTTCCAAATGTCAACACTTAGGAGATAGAATTCACTTTAGAATATAGGAGAAAGGGATTTTCCTCATTGCTTGATTTGTAACCATAAAGCATTTCAAGCCCACAGAAAAATATTAAATTTGTATACATTCTGGACAAACAGTAACCTAAAATTTTAATACATTGATTTCTTAGTGCATGAAAATGGAAATATTTTTGCTGAGGTCTATTGAAATTGAAGCCAACTGCAACATTTTTCATTCATAAACTTAATTTGTAGCCTGAGGGAGGGGATTTCAGTCTTGGATTAATGTCATGGTTCCGATAGATCAGGCATGTCAAACTGCCGGCCCATGGGCCGGATGTGTCACACTGAAACTGCACCCACCCCACTGCCGGCAATGGGGAAAAAGTCGCGATACGTCACGCGACGTCACATGATGTCACAAGTTTGACATGCCTGCAATAGATGAAACCATTTAAAAGAACTTCAAGGCAAAGATTTCTTCCTTAAAGAACATTTTATTTAGGAAACAAAGTATCGGCACTTACATAAGTGAACCCAAGACTGAAATCCCCACCCCAAATTGCTGTCATAAATCACATTCACCAATTATTTCAAAACTCGGGCTCTCCTCCCAGCTTTTCAGCCTGCCAAAACTCTTATCAGGACTGACCTTGATTCTCACACAGAAGTATTGTTATGGCTAACTGAGAAACTTAACATTCCCCTTCCCTCTCCTTCATCTAAAATCTCTAAACTAAACTGTGGCAACGAAGACAAATGAAAAAAGGTTTCAGTTCAGTTTGTCGCAATGTTGACACACGCTCTGTTTCAATCCACTTTCCCCTTATCCATCATATTCTCTTCTCTTAAATGATAATTAAATATTTATGTTGCTATAGAGAGAAAAAAGGTCTTTCACTTTCTCTTTTGGCAAGAATCCTTTGAAATTCCATTTTCCCATAGTCATTAGAACTTCGGTATAATTCCATATTCTTAGTTCTAAATATAAAAAGGGAGGTAACATTTTTTGCTATGCTAGATTTGAAAGTGTCCTTTCTTTTATTAAAGATTATTTAAAATTTTACGGTTTATGATTTCATGCCATTACAATTTACACTTTTATCTTTAAGATGCCCCAAACTGCTACAATTGGGTACCACATGCATATACTGAATGAATGAATGAAGCAGTTAATAGATCTTCAACAATTTTGAAACTGTTCTGCCAGCGGCAAGATCTGACTGCTGGCCCAGCGACGGATTCAAAGGAGGCAGAGGAGGAGAGGTCCCGGGACTTATGGAGTGAAGGAACTGGATGAGGCTGTCGGCAGGCCCAGAGGAAGGGAGAGAGGCTTTTGGAGGAGTTGGAGGTGGCGGCAGCGTGCTCCAGAGGCGAAAAGGAGCGAGGCCTCTTTAAGGAAAAGGTGAAAGAGTCAGGATCAGAAAAAGAAAAGGAGGCGAGGTTGTCGTGCAGGAATACAAGCTAATTTCAGGGCTAATCCACATGGAGCTCCGTTTCCATCTGTCCTGTTTGCCATTGTTCGCTCCCTAGAGACTAAAATGGACGTTCTGAAACTTGAGCTGGCCACGAACAAGGAGTGTATATCGGAGGTGGTGACCCTTTGAAATTCATTTTGATGTATGCCGATTGGTGTACATTCAAAGTGACAATAAAGTTATTATTATTGTTGTTGTTATTATTATTATTATTATCTTTAGTAAGCTAAAAGTTTAAGAAAAACTTTATTTCTTACAATGTATATGAATCTTTTTATTTTTCTAGTTTTGCTTTTAGTCTTAACAGTTTTTTATAACTAAGACAAAAATGCAACAACAACAGTGTTAGCTCTTTTAAACATAAGCTATCAAGATAATAATCTAATTCATTTTAATATATGATTACTGCAGGGTGATTATTGTATACACAGAGATGGAAAGATTAAACAATACCCACTATAGAAGAATGGTTGGTGGTCAGATTTTGCTGAAACAGATAAATTGACCTCTTTGATTAGAGAAATCTACATGTGCTGATGACTAGAAGCCTCTTGTGGACTTTTTGCAAAAAATGAAAAAAAAGTACTTGCATGTTATGCTTTTGATGATTAGATGGATAGATTATAGAAAGAAGAGCAGTATAATGCAACTTTAGAGAAAGAGATTAAATATATTTGTATTTATAACTGCTGTGAAGAATATTTTCTTCAACTTTTTATTTTCTTGCAGTTTTTGCTTTTTATTTGCTTTTTTCTTTTTTCTTTCTTAGTTTCTATTAGTTTCTGTTAATTTTTATCTCCTTGTTTAAAATTTTAATTTTATACTATTAAAATTATAATACTTTTATATATGATAAAAGTGAGATAGATAGATCGATAGATCGATAGATCGATAGATCGATAGATAGATAGATAGATAGATAGATAGATAGATAGATAGATAGATAGATAGATAGATAGATAGATAGATAGATAGATAGATAGATAGATAGATAGATAGATAGATAGATAGATATGGATGGATGGATGGATGGATGGATGGATGGATGGATGGATGGATGGATGGATAGATGGATGAATGGATAGATGGATAGATGGATAGATAGATAGATAGATAGATAGATAGATAGATAGATAGATAGATAGATAGATAGATAGATAGATAGATAGATAGATAGATAGATATGGATGGATGGATGGATGGATGGATGGATGGATGGATAGATGGATGAATGGATAGATGGATAGATGGATAGATAGATAGATAGATAGATAGATAGATAGATAGATAGATAGATAGATAGATAGATAGATGATAGATAGATAGATAGATAGATAGATAGATAGATAGATAGATAGATAGATAGATAGATAGATAGATAGATAGATATGGATGGATGGATGGATGGATGGATGGATAGATGGATGAATGGATAGATGGATAGATGGATAGATAGATAGATAGATAGATAGATAGATGATAGATAGATAGATAGATAGATAGATAGATAGATAGATAGATAGATAGATAGATAGATAGATAGATAGATAGATAGATAGATAGATAGATAGATAGTCTATGGAGATTCTCAGTCATCCAGCTCATAGTTATCCCAAAGATGATTTTTCACAAGGCAACTGGATTTTCTTGTTTTTGTTTGAAGACGTTTCGTTTCTCATCCAAGAAGGTTATTTATTTCTGACTGGATGGCGGGGAATGGAAAGATTTATACTCCTGCAGACAGCTGTTCATTTGCATTATTTTAGCAAGTCGTTAAAACTACCTGCAGGCTTATCTTTGTCTTCAGATAATGCACTTGAGAAGTGCATTTTAAGTAGAAAGTAGTTAAGACTGATACATACATATATACGTATATACATATGTAAAATCTAAATTCACAGTTTTAGAATTGTTCTTTTGTGATAAAACATAACATTCAGCAAAGTTGCATGACCTTACAAAGAAATGGCTAGCTTTTACGTATTCCAGGGTAATACAATGAACACATGGAGTTCCTCAGTTTAATAAGGGATTTTAGGCCTAAGGGCCTTTTGTCATTGCTAGATTCCACTTTTTCTTGGGTCACAGAAAGTGAAACCAGCATGATATTTGCTGTGTTCATTGCCAGTCCTTATCCTGCCTTTATCCTATCTCAAGTCAATATAGTCACTGGATTTTCTTCCAATGTAAAAGATGACAAAGTGTAAAAGAGATAATATTTTCAGACTTCCCTAGAAGGTGCTGGACTAAGAGGATGGGACATTGGTTTTTTTTCACACCAATGCAGATGAAAATTATTGAAATTGGACCCCACAATGGACTGGGGACAAGATGGAAATAATGTTGTGGGACCATGGCAGAAAAAAATGTTACCCAGGCATGTTTGTACAGTGGTTACATACAGGTGGGAGAAATTCTACATCACTTCTTGTATCATTGGCTCTCAATTTGAATGCAACAGAGAAATTACATCTTGTTGGGGGGCTCAGACCTGGACTCAGATTCCTTCAAGGTGGATTTATTTTGTTTTATTTAAGCTGGTAGATGAACCTAGTTACTGATTGTTATGGTCTTGCTCTTAGTTTCTGTTGCAATATAAGAAATTATTATCATGTCATTTTAAATATGAATTACGTGACAACTGGCTATTTTTAGGGCTATTTGCACGGTATGTTCTCATTATTGCTTGTCCAAAGAGCAATAATGGGGAGACAGCATGAGACAATCTTTCAAAAAACAGGCTAGGCGTTGCATCCCCTTCCTTTGAAGATTTTACAAACTCCCAGTCTGGATTCCTAAGGACAAAGTTTGAGAAAATCTGTGCTGTTTAGGACCTTGCTGAACTTCGAGATAATTTCCATCCCTGTAATTGTTGTCACTTTATGAGTCAACCTGACTAGCACTTAGCAAGGGGAAAATGGGAGTAGTTTGGAAAATAAAACTTAGCTGACTTTAGCTTTGGAAACTTCATGGGTTTACATTGTAAGGGTAAAGTTCAGAAACATCAGAAATTTATTTTGTATTGTTTATAGCCTTCCAAATGCCAGGAATGTTTGTCCTCCCAACAGCACCATTAGTTGAAACAAAACAAATCATTTATTTTATGAATATCCTTTAGTGTTTGGCATGGGTAAAGCCATTGCTATATGGACTTAATTAATATGATATGATTTCTTTCCTCCAGAGATTTAAGGAGCCCCGTCCAAAACACACTTTGGTAGGGTGTTTTCTGCCAGTCTGTAGATAGAGCAGGCTGTCAGGGATCGACAGCCCTGGGTGTTCTTACCTTTCTGAGGGGTACATGAAATCAGTAGGATCCAACTTAAAAAAAATCCCATATGCCTATTCCTCTTTTGAAGAACTAAAGAAAGAAAGAAAACATGTCAATGCTATTGCTAAATACAGGTAGTCCTTCACTTATGACCACAATTGAGCTGAAAATTTCTGTTGCTAAGCGAGACAGTTAAGTGAGTTTTGCCCCATTTTATGACCTTTCTTGCCACAGTTGTTCAGTAAATCACTACAGTTGATAAGTTAGTAACCTGATTGTTAAGTGACTCTGGCTTCCCCATTGACTTTGCTTGTCAGAAGGTCACTAAAGGTGATCACATGACCCTAGGACACTGCAGCTGTCATAAATATGAGTCAGTTGCGAAGCGTCTGAATTTTGATCATGTCAAAAGGGGGGTGCTGCAATGGTTGTAAATATCTCACTTTTTTCAGTGCCATTGTAACTTTGAACTGTCACTAAAGAAACTGTTGTAAATCGAGAACCACCTGTAATACAGAAAGAGAGAGAGAAAAAAGAGGACAATGGTCGAGGTGAAGAATAAAACAGTAATAAAGAACAAGAAAAGGAAAAAGAAAGAAAAAAAGAGAAAACAATACAACAACAGCAACAAAATAATACATATACATATAAGGACTTCTCCCACACTCATCCACAGACACACATATAAAGTTTCTAGATACTTTCTATAATGGGTGACCACATATGATTATAATCAATCATACATAATCTATATCTATAAACAACTTTTATTATAGGTTGAAAGTAACATCAGGTTTTCAATACTTTGAATAACTGGTGCCATAATTTTGTCACTGATTGATTGATTGATTGATTTAGACGGTCTCCTATCTCACAAATGTGACTCTTGGGGACTTTGGCAATATAAAAATATTATGAACAGGTAAAAACATGCAGGGTCACAAAGGATTAAACTCAGACAAAACAAGCAACAAAGATGTCTCAATGGGTCATCAAGTATTCCAAACCCCAGGCTCTGAACTCACCCAGGTGCTCATTGCTTTACAAAAGACCATCAGGATCAGGAACAATCTAATCTCAGGGAATATGATGTTCCAGAGGGCAGGCACCAAAACAAGAAAGGCTCTTTCCAATTTTGGAGGACTGTTTATATCAAGGGAACAGAAAACCTGCTGCATTTGTGCTGTGCTAGTGTCAATGTCCATCTAATAGGTTTATAATTCAAAAGATTATATTAATTTTTTCTGAGAGTCACATTAATATAGCAATAACAATAGCACTTAGACTTATGTACTGCTTCACAGTGCTTTACAGCCCTCTCTAAGCAGTTTACAGAGGCATAATATTGCCCCCAACAATCTGGGTTCTCATTTTACCGACCTCGGAAGGATGGAAGGCTGAGTCAACCTTGAGCCGGTGAGACTCGAACTGCGGAACTGCTGGCAGCGGCAGTCAGCAGAAGTAACCTGCAGTACAGCATTCTAACCACTGCACCACCTCGGCTCTTATTTGTAATTACTTCTTCACAGCAGATAATAACTGTACACATATGCATAAACACGTTTTAATGAAGTGTCATTTTCACTGCCTCTTCAATTACACAAAAATTAATTAATTAATTAATTAATTAATTAATCTTTTTTCAAAAATTGTAATTTGCCATGGACATCCTTTATGAGATCCAACAGGATGTGTGTGTCTGTGTGTCTGTGTGTCTATGTCTATGTGTATCTTTCTCTGTGTGTGTATGTGTGTGTAATCTACTGGAATTATTCTAGCGGTGTAAAAAAAAAGCTAATACTCTCAGTGTCAGTTGAGTAATTAATGTTAACTAGGCCAATTTTTTCCCATCAATCTTTTCCTAAATGGCAAATTTGCCAATGAAAAAATAACTTACAAGTTCTGCAAGCTGAGTAAATCCTGCTCTATTTTTAGGGATTTAAATCTTGGGTTCTGTAAAGCTTTGGTGGTTAGCCTAAGAAGATTATTGCAAGTGTGGCAGATTAGGTTCAGAAGCTATTCGATGATGAAGCAATAAACTTGCCACAGGGCCTGCATCAGAAGTGATATTTAGATACATATTCATGGTTGTCCATTTTTCTCACCAACCAAATACATCAAGTAATTGAAATAATTCAAGAGAAGTGACAAATCAAAGTCTAATCAAAGTGACACATTCTGGTGAGAGAGATGGGCTCCAGCACAAGTCCAAAAGCTTGGAAAACTAAACCTCTAGTCCCAGTTACTGACCCAGATTGGATCCTGCAAATCAAAGTCTAAATGAAGTGAATCAACACACAATTAATTTTAAACTCTAGATCTTATGAATATCTCAAATATCAGAACCTACCAGTTACTGAGTAAAATGTGATTTCTATAATTGTTTCTACAAAATAAACAAAGCAAACAAATGCTATATATAGTTAAATACCATTTTTGCTTCAGACTACGGAAAGTCTAACAGCATTTGCCATAAACATAAAGACATTTAGAATAAAAATAATAATAAAGAAAGCTAAAAACAGAGTAGAAATCATGGATAAATCATGGACAACAGGGAGTAAATAGCTGGGAAATCCAACATAAAAGACACTTCAGGGATATCAGTGCTGGAGCCTGGCATACCATTAAGAGGCAAGTATCACTATAGATAAGACCTGTTTCTCTGTCATGACCAAGTGGCAATCTGGAAGTTGTAGCAGAGAGAGAACTCTCTAAATCGTTAGGGCTAACCCTAACCCTAACCCTAACTATTAAAGATAATAGTTGGTCTCTATTAAGTAATAAATGACTTCCTTATTTGTGGCCTAATACAGTCGATGTGATTTGTAAATCATGGTTGATGCAGGTATGTTGAATGAGATTGTAGTTGCCATGTCACTGCTTCTCCTTTCCCTGGCCCAAGTATGTTCTACTTTTGGTAGAGGGAAGCTACATCTTTCAAACCTGATTTTGTTCCTGTATCCACCAACTCTCAGATCAGACAGGGCTCTTGGTTGGGGAATTCTGGGAATTCTAAAGTCTACATATCTTAAAAATGCTGATGTTGAGAAACATTGTTCTAGAGCAGACATGTCAAACTCGCGATGTCACGTGACATCATGCAACGTATCAGGACGGTTTTGCCATTGCCGGCAATGGGGTGGGTGGATGACACATCCGGCCCATGGGCCGGCAGTTTGACACCCCTGTTCTAGAGGATTGGAGACTGGGCAGTTAAACCATATCTCCCTACTTCTCCTACCATCTTCCCATGTCCTGGCAGCAGTAGATTCTTTTCTCTCTTGAAAAGAAACACCCTTTACCTATCGCCGTGGTTATCCTCGCAACATTTTCCAGCAGACTTCCAGGGCTGGAGCAATGACAAAAGTGGCAAGTCAGCTTGACAGCACCAATGGATCTGAGTAGCAGGTGATTTACCCTTTTGGAAGGGTGCAGTGAAATGGATGTTTGGGAAACTATTTTTGAAAACACTAAACATAGTTCTAAAAACAGCTGATAGCAAGAGGACAGTTGGATAGTGTGGTGGGAAAGCTCCTTCCTTACTGCTCCCTCCATGCCTATCACCTGTTTTTAAAGAGATTTTCTGAGGTCTTAGCTGCCTGCCATTAAAATCCCTCTGTTAATAAGGGATTTGGTCATTGCCAAAATATCAAATTTGGGAGAGACAACAGTTTAGTAGCAGAATACATGCCCTGATGCAGAAAACTCAGACTGAAACCCATTTTTTTTTTCAAATTCATGGATGAGCAGTGTGTGATCTAAGAATTTCACAGAACCTTTGGCCATGTAAAAGTGTGTCTTACAATATGGACATTTGGCCAGCTGAAACAGATTGCTGGTTTCCTATTACCTTTAACAGTGGTAACTCGATCATCTGACTAGAAATGGCGAAGTGACCACTTTCCCATACTAAGTTTGGAAGCCTCTGATTTATTCAGGGTCATTTTGAGGAAAGGGGATGAAGAAGTATATGCTTGTATCTAAATATGCTGTATGTCTAAAGGGATCCATATGCACACATCAGGTCAACATCCTTCTCATTAACATCCTCCTCATCAAATAGATTCATGAAAGCAGTTTTTGTAGCTCAACTCAGTTATGTATGCCTCCCTTCTCTTGTATTGTTTTTAAGCTCAGATATTATATGATGGAATCTTCAGAAACTCCAAGGAGCCACTGCAATTTAGAGCAATAGTTCTCAACTGTGAACCATATGGACCTCTGGGGTCCCAGATATTTCAAGAGGCCACAGATGAATAACATGTAATGGGGGATAGGGGTGCTGGCAAATGCTCAATATTGCAATTATTGACTTGTTGACATTAGAAAACATGCCAATCACTATCCCAAGGAAAATATGAAAAAAATCAAGGCTGTAAGAGGCCATAGGTAAAAACAGCTTGAAACAGAGAGTGAAGAAAGGTGGAATATACCATTTTCCCCTGAAAATAAGCCCTACCACCAAAATAAGCCCTAGCTTGATTTTTGGGGGTGGGCCTAATATAAGCCCTACCCCAAAAATAAGCCCTAGTTTTGGGATGAGACACATGCCTAAAAATCAAGCTAGGGCGGGAATGGGGAGTGGAGCTACCCCACATGCCCCGCACACGCTTGCCGTTGCAGCCAGGCTTTCCAACACCTGCCTCGCCTCTCCAGCCCACTTCTTCTGCAGCTGGTTGCCACCGCTCACATGTGCGTGTCAGCCCCAGGCCTCCATTTCTCCATCAGAGGCCTTCAGGATTGACAGGCGCGGCACCACATGGATCAATCTGGAGCTCGGTTCTCAGCTATAGAGGCCTTTCTGGAAGGCCCCTGACAGCAAAATGGAGGCTGGGGGCGACATGCATGAGTGGCAGTGAGCAGCCACATAAGAAGTGAGCCAGCTGGGCGGGGCTGTTGGTGCCACCACCGTGAGGTGAGACCATGGAAAAGACATCCCCCTAAAATAAGTCCTGGTGCCTCTTTTGAAGGCAAAAAAAAAAAAAGACCGGATCTTATTTTTGGGGAAATATGGTAATACTCCATAGTATAAGGGATGGCTCCATATTTCAAAGTTTAGAATTGCCATTCTGATTAAATTTCTTGCACCCATTACGTCCTCACAGGCCAAAGAAGAAAAAAAGCCCCAAAGCCTGGCTAATGTTTCCTGTGCCAAGTTTATCCCAAATATCTTTTTCTCTTTCTCCCACCTCAGTAGGAATTCACCATTCCTAGTTGTGGTTTAAGTTCAAAAAACATTGTAGCCACTCAACAGAGTAGGGAAATACAGCATATTTAAATACAAGCATTGTTTTTAAGGTGGCTAGGTGATATTATTTTTTAAAATTCTATGTCAGCTACAACTACTTCTTACAATCAGTGAAAACCGACCATAATTCACTTTTTTCAGTGCTAATTGTAATTTCAAATGGTCACTAAACAAATGGTTGTAAGGAGAGTTTTCATTTTATTTCCAATACATAGATGCTTGTTACGCTCCCCTAACATGGTGACCCTTGGCTGTGTCTTATTATAGTTTCCATCATCTCTCTCCAGTAGAGCCAGTGGCCATGTTGGTGGGGGGGGGGGAATGAGAGTTTTAGGCCAACACAGCTGGACAGCATTAGATTGAGTCAATCTGACATACACCTTTCTATTTCTACCCTGCTTAGTACAAATATAAAGCTTCAATTGTATTCATGTGTTTATGGCCATTTAAGAAGAAGTCCTATCAATTTCACTACTGGAAAGCCATAGGACATCTAAAATGATTTAAATTGTGTATACACATTCAGGTTCTCTTTGTACATTGGCAAACTTTATCATATTTTCACATGATAGGATTAAAAAAACTCTTCCTGTAATGTTAAGAATATCCTGGTATGATCTGAGCATTTGCAGGTTTTGGAACCAGAGAGAAGGAGAATTGCATTAAAGCAATCAGAACCAAAGCAAAAATCCACCAACCTATGACTTTCCAATTGTTTCCAGTCTCTTAATTTCCACAGTACTAGCCAGTATGACCAGTAGTGAACAACATCTGGAAGACCACACATCCTTCAACCCTGCTCCAAAGCAACACAGAACAAATTTGCTCCTTGTTAAACTAGGAGTAAAGAAATAGAGATGCCCAATTCAGATATTATGGCTATCATGAGCAAATTTTAAAAATCTTAGCCCCTTAGTTTCTTAGATCCCATAAATTTGCAAGATGCTTGCCTCGTGGCTCAGCCTGATTTCATGCACAGCTATAAAGTCTCAATACAGCTGCTGAGAGTATGTAGCTCTGTGGTAGAGAAGACTTAAAGCAATTGGGCCAGATCCAGCTGGCAACTGTTTAAAGTCTTTGGATCTTCCCACAAGTAATGCAGTATTTATCAACCTGCTGGGTGGGGAAGTCTGGGAGTTGAAGTCTACACATTTTAAAGTTGCTGAGGTTGAAAAACACTGAGTTATGGAAGAAGTAGTTAGAGAAGTCAACTAAGATGGCTTTCCTTTTCCTCAAGCCGCAGCTTTCCAGTGAAGGCCCTGCAATTAGAACTGGACTAGATATACTACAGCAGGGGTCTTCAAACTTGGCCCTTTTATGACTTGTGGACTTCAACTCCCAGAATTCCTCAGCCAGGCACACTGGCTGAGGAATTCTGGGAGTTGAAGTCCACAAGTCATAAAAGGGCCAAGTTTGAAGACCCCTATACATATGGGCAAACTCCCATGACTATTTTCGTCAGTTAAATTCTTCCTTTAAATATCTACTCGGTTAATTGGTCTCATTAAAGACCTACTGTGCTAAAATCATTAAAGTTTCTAAAATACACAGAGAAAAAAGTATGTATGTGTTTCATTATTATACAATTGTATTTGGGTGGGCATGCTTTCTGCAAACTAGTTTGCTCTAAAGCTTCTCTTTAAAAAAAACCAATCACATGAATCACCCCAGTGAATATGACTAGCTGACCTTTTCCCCTAGAGTAGATATTGCATATATGCAAATGACTTTTTTTGTCTATCTGGAAAGCAGTGTAGCCAGTAATCTACAAAAAGCTGCTAAACCTACAAATTTTCAACAATCAGCTGCATATTCTTAAAAAGAAAATGGTATTACTACTACCCCCTTTTTCATTTGAAAGCTGTTAAAAAAAGGGGGGGATATCTACAGAGAATTCACATTTATAAAGGACATTGAAATGATATTTTGCAACAAGAAGTTTTGGTCAGGTTAGTTAACACAATTTAAGTATGCTTTTAACAAGATGACATGTTTACATATCAGCATCTGCTTTTCTTCTTCATTCAATTGCATTATGAATCCCAAAATCGGCAGATTACACATCCCTGCTTAGAATGTAGATTTCAACACAAGTTTGCTCAACGTTTCAGTAAATTGATCTCTAAAATAAATTTCACAGTCATTATTGATTTGTTTATTGATGATTGTTTTTAATTCATATGGTCTCCCATCTCAAATTCATGACTCTGGGCAGCTAATAACAATTAAAACATGTAACAATAAAGAAACAATGCCACGATATCAGCACCAAGGTAAAAAAAAGCATCATCAACTCATCACAACTATTGGACAGGCTTTGATACACATCTAGATCCTCGAGTCCAGTGACAAAGCCCTGTCGGTAAGGCCTTATTAAAGAACACGAGGGTCTTGTTTTCCTAGACTTATTAGTAGAATGACCTTTGTGTCAGGCCCATGCCCCTGAACCATGCTTGTATATCTCTAAATGTTATGTCATAAACAGTTGAATTTAGGGGTCCTTGGTGCTCTCTGAGCTTGCTTCTTTTCTGATGATGTTACCTAGTTAGGGTAATGAAATGTCTGCAAAAAACAAGGAAGCTCAGAGAGCACCAAGGACCCCTCATGTCAACCCTGAACTACAAATATTCTCCTTCATTGGTACAGTTGAATTTACTTGCCATTTTAATTTTTTAGAAAACATCCCTTCAAGTGTTGCTCAACAAAGTTTGGGAAATTTGGGAGACATTTAGAATGCTGCTAGTATGACTTAAGTTCCCAGTAACCATATGTAAGCCTATCTTCTGCAAATTTATACTAAGTGGGATTGTATTTCCTGTGTCCAAAATTTATTAATTTTTCCACATTATGGCAGAACCAATTTTGTATTCTTGCTGAGTCAATATTTTCCATTGTGTTGCTCCAACATTTACTAGATTGGGATATAGGCCTTGGAAAATAAAGATAGATTCAGATTTGTTTTGTTTTACTTCTGTTGCAAGCTTCCTGTGGGGTTCTGAGCAAATCAGTTGTTTGCATTCCTATTAACTGCTTCATTAAAAAAAATCTAAAACCAACACAAAACACAAACTATGCATCTAAATATGACCTACATAACATTGGAAAACTATACCTCTTTTATCATCTCAGACTGTTATAGTAAACATACAACTGTGATAATAAGTGGATGCTGCATCCAGATGTTTAACATTCTGAATAGCATGAGGAAAAAAGAGCAGTGACATTTATAATCCACTTGGTAACCCATTAGGTAATTGCTGTTTATTCCTTCTGCCACATTTGTGGCAATACCATTGAGCAAACAACAGCTTCTTTATGTAATAGAACTATTATGCTGGAGAAATTACAATGGCCACAGGTGGTTATACAGCAGAGAATGTTTTTGAGTTTCTGGCAGATTTTTATTTTATTTTATTTTATTGTATTTATTTATTCATTCATTATTTGTGGCTTTAGGGGATGTACAAAAATAAAAATAAAATAAAGAATAAATACAGGACACCTCCCTACCTTTAACATAGTTGATATAGATCAGTGATGGCGAATCTTTTAGAGACCGAGTACCCAAACCGCAACCCAAAACCCACTTATTTATCGCAAAGCTCCGTAGCCCACTGCCAATACCGGGCCAGCCCTCCAGCAATAGGTGGAGTAGGGGAGGGGGGAGGCATGTGATGCAGACCGTTGGACGCACCTACTCCATCCCATCTGTTTTTGCTTGGGGTTGGAGAGCAGGTTGCTGCTGGTCATCTCCGCGCAGATCTTGCCCTTGGCCCACGCATGGAGCCTGTTCCCTTCATGCACCCGATGCACCTTAGCCCCGCCTCGGGCCACCACCACCAGCAGCTCGCGCAGGTCCATTAGGCCACCGACGCCCAGAGCAGCAGCCCTGCCCAGCACAAAGGAGGCAAAGTGGCCAGCTAGCAGGCTCGAGTAGAGGTGGTAGAGCATGCCCACGCCCAGCAAGCCAAAGGCCACCCCGAGCAGGGAAAGCCGGATCCCCATTAGCACCATGGCCCCCCAGTCCCAGCTAGGATTGCATGCCTCCCCCATCTCTGCTGGCCCTGGTCGTGTTCTACCACCTCTATGCAGGGCTTCCTAGCTGACCACTTTGTCTCCTTTGTGCTGGGCGGGCCTGCAGCTCTGGGCAGCGACCTAATGGACCTACATGAGTGGCTGGCGGCCGTGGTAGGTACCAATGTGCACGAGGTGAATGCGCTCCACCTGTGGGCCAAGGGCAAGACCCTTGAGGGGGCTGAGAAGATGGGACAGAGTAGGCATATTCGGCAGTGCACATCACGTGCTCTCCTGACTATGTGAGCTGCCGTGCCACCACAGCACTGCTGCTGGAGGACCAGCCTGGTATTCACACGGGCTATGCAGCCCCTGCTGCTGGATGCTTTCGGCCCCCATGTGCTCACCGTGGGTGGAGCGCATTCCCCTCGCACACCTCGGTACCTACCGCGGCTGCCAGCCATTCGCACAGGTCCATTAGGCCGCCACCCAGAGCTGCAGACCCGCCCAGCATGAAGGAGGTGAAGCGGTTGGCTAGGAAGCCCTGCGTAGAGGTGGTAGAGCACACCCAGGGCCAGCAGGCAAAAGGTGACTCCGAGTGGGGAAAGCCAGATCCCTATCGGCGTCATGGCCGCCCAGGCCCAGCAGAGATGGGGGAGGAGGCATGCAATCCTATCTGGGACTGGGGGGCCATGGAGCCGATCAGAATCCGGCTTTCCCTGCTCAGTGTGGCCTTTGGCTTGCTGGGTGTGGGTGTGCTCTACCACCTCGAACTTGCTAGCTGCTGCTTTGCCTCCTTTGTGCTGGGCGGGGCTGCCGCTCCAGGCAGCAGCGGCGGCCTAATGGACCTGCGCGAGCTGTTGGCGGCAGTGGCACATGTACCCACATAGAGGATTCTGAGTGCCACCTCTGGCACGCATACCATAGGTTCACCACCACTGATATAGATGCAGATACATCAGGTTCAGACAGGTTCAACTACCATCCCACTACAGTGCAGGGAGAAAAGTCAGGTCTACATGGCTTGGTGGAAGGCCAATAGGTTTGAGGCCATCTGAACCTTGAACCTGATTTCAAAAGGTAGGCATAGCAACAGAGATACTTACCTTTGTCTCATTATTTGTTTTAGAAAGGAAATCTGCAATCGGATGGGCAGAAGTCACAAGGTAGAGGTAGTCCCATAAATGAGAGTTATCTTGTGCCATTCCACCCAGAAACAGGGAGCTAATGCAGCTCTCAAAGTAGTAATATTACTTGGGCATAGCAAGGTGCACATATCTGAGCTGCTATATTTTGGCCCAGCTGCTACTTTTGGCTCCAAATTGGTGTGTGTGTTTATGTGTGATCTTCCAAAGGTGGATCTGGGGAGGAGGTATAGAGATGGGCAAAACCCACAGCCACTTGGTCTTACTAACCCTAGTAAGACTTCTAGGGTCATACCAAGAACCCCAACAGCCTTCAGATACTGTAACAGAACCAACATAACATGACTTAGTCATCCAAGTGCTGAGGCTCATTACTATATTATACTTAATCTTATGTTCACTTCATATCTTTATGTTGATTTTAAACAAAAGCAGGGAGCAAATGGATCATTGAGGCACCATGCAAAGTGGGGCCTAAAGCTTTCTCTGTCTACCAACACCATCTTGAAATAACCCTGGAAAAAGGAGAACAACTACAACACCATCCATTCTAGCCCTAGTTGCAATCCCAGAAAGATATCTATCAATGGTATTGAAGGTCACTGACAGATTAAGGGCCAGGTAGTTTGCGCTTCCCCTATCCCAGCTCTGCCATAGATCATGTAATAGTGTAATCAATAGAATCTCAGTATGTTTCAACCTGAAACTGACTGAAAATGATTCAAATAGTTTATTTCCTCCAGATCCTTCAAAGCTGCAGCTAAATGGCCCTCACAACAACCTTCACTAAGAAGGAAAAATTGGACAAAAATTATCTAGCTCTATTGGAACCAATAATAGCTTCTTGAACAATTGCTTCCTTCAAAACTGACAGTCATTCTTTTTGTCAAAGACACTTTCACCCAAACATGTATCGGATCATATTCACTTCCCAGGAGCCCTTAACCAGGAAGAGCACAGATCTAAAATGTAGGTGAATGAACTAAAAGTCTCCAGGACCCTATCAGCTTAATAGGCTTAAATTCTTCCCAGACCTTGCCTTAGTTGACCCAATAGGTTCTGTGTAAATTTTATCTGACAAATGCTGAGAATAATCTTAACAGCTGCCTTGCAGGTGCCTCAATCCCAGGTCCTTCTTTCTTGAGAGGTACAGTATCTGGTCACATTGTAAGCTGACAATTTATGGATGACAATCTTAAAATAGCAATTTATGATGACAGAAGAAGGCTCTCCATATTGTTCAGTCAGTCCTATACATAATGAATGTTTTGTACTTTTTTGATGCAGTAATGTGATTGTGCAGATTAATATAAATCATGATTAATATATATCCTGATTAATACATCTTGCGCTGAGCTTCTAAACTGGGCATATGTTTATATGGCTAGTTTATAGTACAACTTAATGTTGATTCATTTTGTATTGTCTAGATTCCTTTGAGATTAGATGCTTTAAATCAATGTTTGCAGGATTATTTGTTTCAAGTTCACAACCTTGGTAGAATTTCTTAGACACTTGATTCAGCAGTTTGACTAGGGTCATACTTGAGTTAAGTTAAGTTAACATGACATGACATGATATGACACAATATGGCATGACATAACATAGCATGGCTAAATAATAATTTTTTGCACAGTAGGAAAAAGCCTCTGAAATAGTAGGTAGACTGAAAGATGCTGTTTCCTCTTTATGTCTATTGTAGTTTATTTCCAGAGCTTCTTTCTCTAGTTTATCCCAAGAGGAAACATACTTTTTGACTTCACTGCCTTGAGTTGGATCATTAGTTGTTGATATAATGACAAATGTACCCTAAGAAACTCTGACTCTCAGCTCCTAAAGTTTCACAAATACTCAGCAGCAGTTTTCATCACCCTTCTAAGGCCAGTGCACAGTATGATAATTGATGATGTACTAACTGTCAGTTTCTTCAATTAGCACCAAGTATGATATTAAAGGGATGGAGAGTTTAGGTTTGTGGAGTCTTCTTTTTAAAAAGGAAAAAAAAACTCTTAAAACTTGAAGTTTGCTAATCAGACTGAAGTGCTAAGTAGTTGGAGGAAGGTTGTAGCAGTACAGTCAGTCACCTATTGCACCCCATCATGAATCACATATTCTATATTAAAAAATACAAACCTATATCTTAGTTACTAGAGATCAAAGTAGCCAAGGGAATATATTAATTCAAAGGCAATGAATTAATCATTATATTGAAGCTAAAAGACAAGCAATTATCAGAATGGTAGCTATGGCAGAGATGTCTCTAAATTTTTAACATCTCATTTAACTTAAAATACTGAAAGTTGGAAAAGATTGGTGATCTGCCAATCACTCATAGATATACCAAACCCATAGAATCACAGGATTGGAAGAGACCATGGAGCTGATTATCCAATTTACTCTTTAAATAAGATTAAGACAACTTGCTTTGTAATCCAGTCTAAGATTAGGAAATGCTACTCTACATCTTTTAAGTCTTGCATAATTTGAATATTTCTGTTTCCCCCCAGTTTCCAATTGGTGCTATTTGGAATAAAATGTTTATCTTAATAATACATTTCTATTTTTCAAGAGCTTGTTTATTTCATTCCATAATTTGTTATAATTGTTTTCAAATATATTATTATTATATCCTATTAAATAAGAGTTCCAGATATTTCACTATATTTTTTTCTCATATCCCAATTTCCTTTTTCATGTAGTCTTTTTTTTTTAGAAATTGAATGCCTTGTTATTATCTTTTCATTTAATTTTGTATCTGAAAAGATAGCCAAAAATCTTTGGATTCTGCCATTAGTATCATATGGAGCTAATAAATAAATAAATATTTATCTTTTCAATTCTTGCCTGCCACGACCCCCTAAGCAATTATAAATAATAAAAGAGAAAATGGAGAACCTTGCCTTGTGACTTTACATATTGAGAAGATTGTAGAGAGCATTCCATTTGCTGTGAATTCTAACTTGACAAAAGCTTTGTCTGTGTCTTAAAATATTTCTGTTGCCTTCTTTTTCTTATTATTAATATATTCTATTAATAATACATATTCTAATACATTTATAACAAATCTGCCATCATCTTGCTCTTTGGAATATAATCCATCTGGTCTGTAGATATAATTTCAGGAATGCATTTCTCAGTTTGGCTAAGTAGTTTACATGACTGAGATTTCTTTGTGTCATATAGTTTTTCTGATGTCTTGGTATTGTATTTCTTGTTTGAATTTAATTCATTCTCTTTAATAATGGTTTTGCAAATTCCTCCTCTACATTTTGTAATATTAGGCTATTACCATTGGGTTTGGTGCCTTTCTAGTTCTAAGTTTCTTTATTGCTTCTTTGAACCTTTGAAACATTATAGTTGAGTAAACCAGGCAGGAAACACAACTAGATAAGCTAAATCAACTTTATTGGAAGGCTATATTAACAGAATCTTACAAGTCTGAAGGTAGAAATTTTCCACTGTCCTCTGTTCAATTAGAGCAAGTCCTTTGTAGGTTTCTTTATCTAACTATTAAGCCACTGGAGGCTCCTCCTTCTCTTTTTTTATTGTTTCAAAGGCAACACCTCTTTCCTTATCCCTTAAGATCACCCACATATTTCAATACGGTTTATATTTATACCATGCGTGTTCTGTTCTGTGAATTCTTTCAGTTCTATATTCTAGTCGAATACTCTTATTTTTCTTCAGGTCCTATACATATTTTGCCTTTATTCTGAATGTTAGAGTACTTCACATAGTGATTTTTTTTTTATAATTGTCTTAAAATTAAGAGGCTACTTCAAATGGGAAATCTTTCAAATGTGCTTTTCCCAAAATCATTCTTGATATATCACCATTTTTTTTAGACAATTCATCTAATGAATATTAGCCCATGGTAATTGTAGATAACCAAATACAAGTAGAATTTACTTGAATAAATCATTAGTTTGGAGTTTTAGCTTGGTAGACTTGGATGAGAATTCCATTTAGGAAGATGTCCCATGCTGATCAACGGCTGCATCTGCACAATAGTTGCATGTAGATGTTAAAGAGCTGCAGAGAAATGTCCATGGGACAAGTTGCTTTGTTAAGTCAATAGACATTTTCAAAAGGATTTATCTCACATAGCTCTGCCTTTTTTAAATGTGGTCTTTCCAGACAACTGGGAAAAGTCTATATGATTTGAGGATCAAGTAGTTCTCACAAAAATTTCAAATGATTTTGAATTTGCTTTAACTAAATGCTTCCCAATGGGTTTAAAACCCATTGGCTGGAATTGAATTGAATGAATCAGGCCTATTTGTGCCATGCTGCACATTTTTCAGTCAGAATACATAACACTCAGTCCAGATGGCAAATGCAAATCTAACAATAGTTGCAGCAATTACTTTTTTAAAAGAAAAATCACTTTCACTTTCTAAAGTGTGAGTGTCTTGCGATCACTTGCTTTTCCTTTAAATTCTTCAGAATGTTCTCTGTGAGGTCTTCCTGAAGTTTTTTTTTCCTTTTTGCTCCCCACTCCATCTAGATTCTCTTTTCAGAATTCAGTTACAAGTCACTGAGTTCTCTGCTATTTCTTCAAGCACTTCTTGTTGTATTTGAAATAGTCTATTAGTAGAATAGCTTTTCACAGTTAAAAAAAAAGTAGAAGAAATTAAATGCTTCAATATAATGAAGCACTTCGTTCCCTCAAATGTTGGTTGATTGTGTAATAGTCACTGAAGGTAGGACATGACTTTTAGTTGTTAGGCAAACAGCTATTTCATCTTTCTCATTGTAATTTTATTCCATTGGCAATTTTTGGCAACTAACCAATGTGATCTTATTCCAAAAGATCATAAACTCCTTCTCAATATATTTTTATATATTGAGTTAGCATAAATATGTGTTTCTGATTTTTGGAATAAGAATACACAATAGGGATGTGCCAATCAGCCAAGATCCAATCAAAATTGACATTTGAAGATATCAGAATTCAATCTGAATTTGATAATTAAAATGTTAAATCAACCTTGAATACAATTCTATAAAATATTTGATCACAAAATATAATAGGTATGCATAATAATTTAGTGGCTTTTGCTTCAGCTATTTCAGTGCAATAAAAATGTATATTATTTTTCTGCACTTCTTTAAAAGGAATAAATAGCAGGGTCAAAGAAAGGGCAACCAAATAGCCTCCATTGTTGAACCAAGAGTTTATAGAAATGTTATGTTGAAGTAAAACAAAGGGTCCTCTTTCAAATTAAATATAAAAATATGCAAAACTTTGAAAAGAAAATCCAGATTAAAGGTGATAATCATACTGTTCCCTGAGTACTTTTTTTTAAAAAAATTACTTGATTCATTGATAGGGTTGGCCTCTTCTACAATGAAACATTAGGTGCTGGTTATGAAACAATGGAAAAAAGCTTCATACAAGTTTTTTTGTGTGTGTTATGACTATTGCATATAAATAGACTGTGACATAAAGAGCAAACATACGGTCTCAAATCCACTTGTTTGATGAAGACAAGGTACAAACATGTTATGGAAAGAAAGCAAAGATTTTTGTTTCATTTTGGAAACATTGGGGAAAATGAATAAAAGTGGAATTGCTAGCACTGAAGAAATGCAGATGTACTGGACACAGAATCTAATGCAGGGGTCTTCAAACTTGGCCCTTTTATGACTTGTGAACTTCAACTCCCAGAATTCCTCAGCCAGCATGCCTGGCTGAGGAATTCTGGGAGTTGAAGTCCACAAGTCATAAAAGGGCCAAGTTTGAAGATCCCTGATCTAATGCATTGAGAATTAAGGAAGGATAATGATAAAAAGGTAAAAAAATGGAAAGAGGAATAGGATCACACAGGAAACACAATCCAGATTTTTTAAAAGCAGTAGAATAAAGTGGAGTTCTCTTTCCTTTCTTTAAGAAAACTTGACTATAGTATTTTAGCCAAAGTGAGATAAGCAAAGCAATACTTCGATAGACATAATTTGTAGAGGTGATGAAACTCATTGGCTGTATATGAGATTTTGCTAAGGAAGCCCACTGAATTTCTGAGTCACTTTCATATCTCTCTGAAGCAATTTGTAAGCATTTGATTTGATTCAACTTCTTGAGTAGCCTTGGAAATTCAATTCAAAGATTCAATTTTATCAGATCTCTTTCCAATTTAATCAAACCATTCAGATGAAAGAACTCACCTGACTTTTGAGTAATGTTTTAAAAGAATGCATTGTAAAAAAAATGCTACTTAATACAGTTAATATAAATAGTCATGATATACTGCCCAGTGTCCCATTCTCTCGCAAACTTTAGAAAGGGACTGTGAGTTGCACCTGTGAGAGTTGTAAGAGATCATGAACCTCTATACATTTTACATCTACATCTTAGAAGCATACGGTCATTCTCTAGATCTTAGCTATGAAGAAAAGATAAGGATTTTGGTTGTGACTCATTAAAAAGGCTAGCTTTAAAAATGATTTGAATTGATTGCTTTAATGAGATAATGACTATCTCAATGGTTACATTTTATAAGAAGGTATGATATTCTAGGTACTTTTTCTGTTTCTTTTTTTTTCTTTTGGCATGGTTTCTCTCTCTCTCTCTCTCTCTCACACACAGAGAGAGAGAGAGAGAGAGAGAGAGAGAGAGAGAGAGAGAGAGAGAGAGAGAGAGAGAGAGAGAGAGAGAGAGAGAACATTGTCCATTGGGCATTCTCTGTTGAATAAAACTCACAGGTTAAATAAGACTTTTTTTCTTTATAAAGATTTTAAAATGTCCAAATCCAAATTGTTGTTCACATAATAATAAATAAAACAATAACAAAGAAACAATATGTGTACAGAAAAACCATGTAAAAGAGAACCAAACAATATTTTACAGGCTCTTTACCCACTTTATCCAAGGCCTGGGAAAACAAACAAGTTTTCAATGCCTTACAGAACATCATCAGGGGGTGAGCCATTCTCATCTCTTAGGCAATGCTGTTCCTGAGGTCAGGTGCCATGACAGAGAAAGTATACTCCCCAGGTCAAAATAGATTATTTAAAATGCATAATTTACTTCTGTTATATTGATGGTTTATAAAGAAACTCCATTGGATTGAATAGAAGTTCTTTCTACTTTTTGTACTTTGAATCAATATTTTAAATGGTCATCACTAAAGTAAGAAAATAGCCGGAAGTATTTTATTTTGTCACAAAAGAAATAGAACATTACAATCAATTTGTGACATTTTGTAAATATTTTGTAAAAATTTCCTATAGAAGAATTTTTCCATGCTGAGGGCTGTGCTTGATCATTGAGTTGAGTGCCAGAGACCACATTCAAACAAGCAGGATGAAAAGCTCAATTTCATTTAATTTCCATTTATCTGAAATGAAATATAGTAAGGGTGATTACTTTTCAGTCATGTATGTAATAACTTTATCCATTGGTTGCATCCAAATTATGAGGTGGTAATACCTTTTAGAGGACTCTGGGGATTGCACCAAAGGCTTTTGCAGGTGTTGACTTTCTTGGGGATTTCAGATGCTGCTCTCTTCTTGAAGAATTGCCCAGTGGAAGGAACACTTTTGAGCCACAGGAATCTCATTTAAAAAACTCTAAGTGAGCTCTGACTAATTTCTGATAGTTTCCTTCCAGTCCTTTCCAAAGCTGTTCCTATAAAGTTCCTTGTTCCTTTTACAGTAACAGGAAGAACAGTCAACTAACCCAAACCATCACATCTCATGCAGCATGAAAAAGAAGCTTTTAAGAAATGAAGTATAATTAACAAGTGCCTGTCCCCCTGCTAATTTCACCAATTCAGATTTCCAAAGATGTCTTAATTTTTATTTTCCATTTTTAGATGAGAAAAGAGTAAAATAAAGGATGCTGCCCAAGCAAATATTTCTGAGTGTTCCACAGCTGGTATGCCAACAATGAAAAGGATCCCGCTGAGCTTCATTTTGATTGTACACTGAATTCAGAAATGGATTAAAAACCAATGTCAGGTGGGATATGATCCTAAACACTACCAGAATCATTCTGGAAGAACATTAGATGTATGGGAAACACTTTATTGCTATCAATGGTTGTCAGGATTTTTGCCACCTGGACTTCATAGGCCTAGTGAGAAGTTCATCCTGCTTCTTTTAATAACAACTGCCTCCTCTATTTTGAAGCAATTGAAGATTCCTTTTCTATTTCTTTCTCTGTTCATATACAGTTACAGGTTTTATATTAGCCACAGAGACCATTTAGCTTTGATAACAATGCTTGAATCCAATAGTTTCCCCCAAAAGAGAAACAGATCCGTTATGTTTAACATAAGGTTAAACATTACTGAAGTGGCAGATAAATTACTCATTGACTTTGCTATAATTATATTATATTATATTGTACTGGAAGAACAGATGTCGTGGTTTGAGTTTGCCTTCCCAATTGATGCAATAATACTAATTAATAATGAATCTTTGATTATAAAAACAGATCCTTTCAATTTCAAAAGTACAATTTTTAAAAATCTACTTTCCCAACCAATCATATGTGTCAATTTTTGGATGAATCCTGATCTGTTTACCTGGGTACTCATTTATTACTTGATTTCATTGTTAACATTATATTTAAGGAAACTTTAAGTTTTTATATGCATCCAACATCCTTCCCTAATAGGTTGTTTATTTTTAATAATTCATGTAACCGCCAGTTATATCTAGGGTATAAAATGTGCAGTTCTAATATTGTAGTTAGCCTCAGTTATATGAATTCTGCTCCTTCGTCTTTCTGAAAACTGTACTCATCATTGCTTTGTTGATTGGCAGTGCTACTTTGAAAATGCTATACCATTGTGCTATTTATATATTTGGCAGGTATAAATCTACAAAGGCAGATCATTCAATTCATTCTTTATTAAAATAAACGATTTACTTTAAGTAGAATAGTAAGACAAGTGGTGGTGTATAATTTTAATAGTACATTTATTAAAAATTACAATTAAAAAGAAACATACAAACTAAAAGAAGAAAAACTAGAAAGTGCAGAAAAGAAAAAATAGAAAGAAAATTAGGAAAGAAAGAAAATATAAGAATGTGGTAAAGAAAAAGAAGAGAAATATATAAAGAAATGACTTCATCACAATAAGTATAAACGACTTATCGCCTTCTCTTAAAATATAACAAATAAAAAGAACACATATCTCATCTGTTACCTATAAACAAATCCTTAAAACCTCATTGTCCTGATCAGCAAAAGTACATTAAGGGTTACCAGACAAAACAACATATCTATTTTAATCTTGATAAAATAAACCAACTTTATATACCTTCCTTTTACTTTAACAGTATTGATTCTTTTTCCATTTCCAGGTCAAACTTTAAACTGCCAGCATGATCTTGATCATCAGTCCCTTCAAATTGTATCCCAGAACTGATTTCTTTTCACTTATTCTTTCCTATCTCACAAAATTCTTCAAGGTTTTAACAAATCTCTTTTGAAAATTCAGTCTAGGAAAGTTATTCGGGTCATTATTTTGGTTTGTTATTTGCATATCCCTTTTAATTATTAAGATATCAGTTGATTTTAAATGTATGTCCAATATAGTATATTTTTTCTAAATCGTTCTTGTAGCCTGTCATTTTTATATCTACTTTCACATTAGTGTCAGTCTTGTCCAATAAAATTAGTTCTTCTTCCCTAACGTGGCTAAGATAGTTATTCCCATGTGTAGCAAATGTATGAAATACTTGTGGGCGATCTCAAATCCTTTCCTTGTCTGGAGAGGAATTACAAAGAGCCAGTCTATTATCCAATTCTTCATTCTGCCAGTCATTGGTTCTGCTTTTAGCAGAGTCATCTTCAGTTTGCCATTTCAGTTCCAGAAATACAAGCAGTTTTGTATTATGAATGCTAGATCATTGCATCACCCAGTGTACTTTGCAGTTTATACCAAACAAAGATTATTATCTTTTTGTTCTGTTTTGTCATACATTGTAGCTTTTCATTTATATAGTTTGCTAATAAGTCAGTTAAGGCATCAGTTATGATGATGGCTATAGAAAAGATTTCAGATACATTTATCAGCATTAATGTTGTAGTGCTGCTGAAGATTCAGAGCACATTAATTAGATATATCCTAGAGCTATTTTAAATTTTATTAGACTATGAATGAATAATTCTGTATATTTAGACAGTGTCTGTGATAGGGTGTTCTACCTTCAAAATGATAGATGTTAATTTCTACTGAAGTTTATCTAAAGTTAAAATATCTGATTCATCTCTCTAAAGAATAAATTAACAACTTCATTACCATCAAGGGTCACTGTGAAATTCTATTCTGAAGCTTACCTCAATTGTATGATTATGTAAACAGCAGTACTGATGTGGAAGAAAGGCAGGGATGAAAACATACAGGATGGTGAACATGATGGTACAAGTCTGCCGCTTTTGTATGTGCATGCAAAGATGTGACAGAGTCACAAAACTGAAAGATGTCATGTAGGCAATCAAGCTCAAACTTCTCAAATCCTGCCATGTGTCACCAGTTTTTATCATTGCTAATTATATGTTTCTGAACCTTAATTCTACCCTCTAATTTTGTCTAATATCCTACCAAAATCATGACCACCAGGATTAATCTTTATCTTCCTAGGAAATAACCCAACTCTCCCCCAATTTTATATTAACCATAGAAATAGGAATATTTTTTTTGTTTCCAGTTATTTTCTGGGGATAAACTTAAAACCTAGGGGGTAAGTTTATGACATATACTGTTTTCTCAATCAATTTAAATTAAGCCACACAGTGCTTTCTTCCATTTTATAAGTTATTTTATTTATTTTATTTATTCAGTTTCTATAGCTGCCCTCCCAACTAATAATTTTGGGTGGCTTACAATTCTAAAACTAGACAATTCTGAAACTTTAGCTCTATACGTCTCTCCTTTTTATGTTTTTATGAGACTGATTAATCTCATATTTCACAAGATTTTCTCACTCTAAATCTCACAGTGACTGAAATGAACAAACACCATGAGATTTCTCTCTTTCCCATTTTTAGGAAAGATTCCTGATCCCAGTCTTCTTTAGGTTGATGGTGGTCTGCAGACTCAGAAGGTGTTCTCCTACTTTGTGCTATCCATGGTAAGGACAGCCATCTTAAAAATGACAAGTTATTTTAAATCAGGAATATAAAATTTTTGAACTGCAACATTTACTATAACAATTCAATGGTACAAGGCAAAAAAGTAGGCAGGGCCAGGAGAAAAAAAAACCTGAAAATGATTTAAGTATAAATAAATTCAAATGTAATGAATTGAAACAGGAATTCTGATTGCTTACAATGTCACATTAACATTTATAATTTGCCAGGACACATTCAGTGGCAATGGTAATCACATTTTGTTCTACAACGACAGATTTTGCATTCTTGGTCAAGAGACTCAGACATCAAATTACTTAAAATTTGGACTTTAACCTGATTGCTAGGCCTGACCCTAAAATAAGCTTGTTACTTGTGAGATAATGTATCTTCAAATGGGTTCTGCCTGCAGCTGTCTTGAAGTACTGTTTGAAGAGCTGTCTTCAAAAGCAGCCCCAAATTTAGTGTCTTGCAGTGATCTAAACTGAAGGTTAGCAGAGCATGAGGCATAGCTATTCTTAAAAATGTCACAGCTGGTACGCTAACTTCAGCTGGCAATAGGAGGTGTTTTGTTTATTGGTAAGTTTTGTTTTAAACGCAGATGTCACATGGGCATTCAGAGGAAAAACTGGATATAAATGCTTTCTGAAGCTATAAACTGCATCTTAAGAAGATATACACACACTCACATGCACTCTCACAGTTCAAATATGTAGTTTTTTAGAATAAATTAATCATTTATTCTTTTCCATGATATAAGTCTGTCCTTTCTCCCCAATCTTGTGGCCAACATGACTATATGCCGAGGTGCATGGAACTTTGTTACCTACCCACCAAAGTGGTACCTATTTATCTACTCACATTTGCATGCTTTTCAACTGCTAGCTTGGTAGGAGCTGGGGTAACATCACTCAGTGCTCAGATTTTGAACAGCTTTCCAGCTTTCCAGATCAGCATCTTTAACCACTGAGCCATTTACTGTCCCATTTACTGGCATATTTTACAGCATTTACTTGAGAGTGACTTGATTTCAAGGTAGCCTTTTTGTGTGCTGTTTCCAAGCATCTTCATGTACGTTGCACCCACATAAAAAAAAATTAACATTATTCTCAGTGAGGCTGAATGTCACAGATGGCGATAATACAAAACCAAAAAAGCATGTGTGTAACAATTAGCTCTGTGCATGTGTTATAAAGAACTTATTGATGAGCAAGTGAACTTTTTGTTCAAAATTTGTGCTGCAAAAGCTCCAGATTCATAAGGCTTGTTGTCCATGGCTATGGAAGAAAGAAGAAGAGAAAACTCTAAGGATGCATTTATATATCATGACCAGCCAAAGAGTCACCTTTGTATTTTAATTTGTGGTAAAATATAATGTAAGCAATTTGATGAATAATGTCAATTATCAATAAACGTCAGCATATACAGTATCTAGATAAGAATGGCTGCCATTTCTTGAAATGTAGATGGTAAAACCATTATCTCCTTAAACCCAGTCTCTTATCAGTAGGGATATTTCTGTAACATGCTCTTTGTAGTTTGTTGCTGATTGGAGTAGTGAGGCTTCCAGGAACTCACATTCAAAAACTTGTTTCAGTTCTATTGTTTAGCATAGGTAGTTGTGAAATACTTAAAAGGAAAAACTGAGAGCCTTTTCCAGATAGGCTCACTTTTATCACAGTGGAAAAGCCAGTTTGCTTCTTGAACAGGAAAGGTCATGTGCAGGGCATGGACTACAGGCAATTCTTCAGCACCACATCATGTCTCCCTTATCCATCTTTGGAATGTGCAGGGGCAAGTTCATAGGGCTTTTATTTTATTATTTATTTTATTACTATTTTTCTGGTAATTACAGGAGCCCATTACTGGAAATGACAAGTATATATAGTGATTCTTACAAATTTGTCAACCCTTCTGAATGTTCAATGTTTCTGCATAAATATGATCTGTTGTCCATATAAGCCCTAAAACTAAATAAAGAGAATGTAAACATTATACTTGTGCATTTTCTATCCATATGTCTTCTTAGTAAAGATACAGGGGTGTTTACCATTGCTCCCTCCCAGGAGCACCCATCACCAATACCACTACCACAATGAGGGAGCATGGCAGCATGGCAGGGGATTGGGAAAGTTGTATAGCTAGTACATATTTTAAAATAATTTATTTAGCATCTAAGCTATTTTCAGATAAACTTATTTCTTTTCTTATCATCAGGGTCAAGAGTAATGAGACTGGTTTCTAGGAGAGACTGAAAGATGGCTATCACTGTAATTATTTTTCTGCCTTTTGTACGTGATCTTAGTCTAGACCTTAGCCAACAGGCTATGCTTGACCTAGGAGAAGAAATTTATTTGGAAGGAACTAATAAGCTGAAAACATTGCCAGCCATATTACAGCAAGAGCATAGCTCTTTTCTGCTTTACTAACAAGATAGTTGGACCTTATATAGCAGCAGTGGTCTTGCTCTTCCAGTAAAACAGGTCATACTGCTGCAGGAATAGACAACTTTCCTAGAGCAAGTAGAACTGGAACAGAGTTTTTCTTGATGTGTTGTCTCAAGTTACTAACATACCACCTCAATTCCAAGACTCTGAATGGTTTAATGGTTCTGCCATTAAAACTAGCAGAACAGCACAAGACAATTCCCATCAACAACGGCAAGCCAGGCTGTCATCATTCTTCAAAAGCATAGCTTAAATAAAATAGTTTGATTGCACTTGAGGAAGGCTAATAATGAGGAAACTGGATAAGCCTCTGGGGACATGTCTACAGCATCAGGACAACTATCACACTAGTGGAACTAATAAACACAGTCATTAGAGTTTGAAGAAACATTTCCTATGTAATAAATACTAAATAAAAATATGAATCAGGGCTATTTGCTTACATTGTAATGCATCTTTTTAAAGAACAATTCAGGAAAACAACTTTAATACCAAACAGCCTAATAATAAACAGGATAAATATTCAGCTTAATATCTCCCATCTGTTCATAAGGCTGTCTTAGGTTTCTGAAGTATTTTTGTTCCTGGTATCCCCTCAGCAACTTCCTCTCTTCTATTTTAAGGGATAGTTAATACTCAAATAAAATTCTGGGTATCTGTTCTATTTAGTTCATCTTTATTTTTGGACTGTAAAAGGATATCTAGTGAGTATAGGTTCTTGTCTTTCTATCTTCATAGAGTATCAAATAAACTCTATGATGAAGTCAAGTAATCTCTCTTACTGAGAGTATTTTGGAAATTCTCTTCTTGTATGTTTAGTTAGCATAGAGATTCCAATTGAAAAAGATAATGGCCTCCCTTGACAATCTCCATACATTTGACTAAGAAGGTCATCTTGAAATTCTGCATGCTGATAGCCAGAAATATAATATTCTAGTATGAAAGCACTTGATTCCCTCTACTTTCAACTGAGGCTGATAAAAAAGATGACATACTTGGAAATTAACTCATGTGAGGCATTTATTACTAATCTCTGTTGACATGGAAAGAGTGATGCAAATGGTAATCCATGAAGAAGGAGGCTGCAATATTTGCTACTTTGTTCATTTACAAACCTAGAAATAAATTTATATCTCTGTTTTAATACAGCCTCTCCATCGCTGATTGGGACACTGGATGCACTGAAGTGCTGAAGATTGTGGAAGGCTTAATAACTTTTGTCAAGCACTCTTTTAGCTCTGTGGAGTTCGTTGGGAGTTAAATTTTATAAATAACTATTTATATCAGGTTTCCTGTCAGGATTATGGCACTCTTCCTTCAGGAAACTCTACTTGTAGCTATTGATGTTCCAGGATTTTTCTGAATGACTCAGAGTTATGTGATTCTTATTTAATTGCAGATCATTACAGATAATAATAATAATAATAATAATAATAATAATAATAATAATAATAATAATAATAATAATAATAATAATAATAATAATAATAATAATAATAATAATAATAATAATAATAATAATAATAATAATAATAATAATAATAATAAAACAACAACAACAACAACAACAACAGTAGTAGTAGTAGTAGAACAAAAGAAAGCCTGGACAGATTTATCTTGAAAATGATATTTTGGCTTTGCTATACATTAACAATATGTATAATAATTTCTGCATAATTATTATTTTGTTATTGTAATTTTTACAACAGGGCTGAATTGGCTCATCATAAGTTTAATTGTTTCACATATTTTATTCATAACTAGAAGCTAGGAACCAAAACTTTTTTTAAAGCAGCATGTTCAGTCTGGTTTTGCTTCTGAGTCTGAAAATGAAAGTTAGAAAGGGAACTGGAAAAAAGAACTTGCAAATAATAAGTTAGCTTCAGATTGTGCTTGGTTTTGTTTTTAAATTAAAGGCTTTTCATTAGTAAATAATACTTCATATCACTGTAGAAACATTTTCTCCAGAGCTTTACAAAGCAGATGTGAGTTTAATTTTAAGATGAAGTTTCATCAAGTAATCAAGTTAGATCACTTAACTTTGTCAGACTATTAGACTTTTTTTTATCCTTCTTTCCCCTGATAAATAAAGCTGGAAGGGTTCCAAATCTAAGAATGGAACTGAAGGTGATTTCAGGAGATGTGAGATTGTTTTCTTCATCTGGGCAGCTGCATGTATATATTTTATCCTTTTATTTGTTTGATTAAAATATTTGATACTCTCTGTTTCAAGACAAAAGGATCTTACTAAGAAGGTTATGTGAATGTTTTGAAATAGCAAAAGGAATAATAAATCAAAATGCATGCAACTCCAAATCATCTAATAACAGCAGAAATTAAAAACTTTGGCACACAAACTGATTATATGAACTGAAAGCAAAGATTTTCAAGATCTCCCCAAGATAGATGCAGGTAAAGCTGCACGTATTTCTGCAGAAACAGAAAGCTCCAAAGAAGAGAAATCAATATCAAAGTCTTATATATTTGCAATATAATGGGCTTGATCCTATATAGGTCAACAACAAAAATTCTAAGCCTGTCATATTATATTCATGTTTCTTGCCCTTCAAACAATATACTCTAAAAGTTGATAAATGAATAAATATTTGTTTACTTACATATAGGGAAAATAACTGGTACTATTATTGCCACAAGCATCTCAGTTGTTGCAGTTTGTATCCTCTGTTGAACCTTATTATAGTGCCCTAGTTGAGATACGATCAGGGTTTATATAGTGTATCAAGCTATTAAAATCACATCTGCTTCCTTTGCTTCCAATATCAGTTGCTTAAATAGTTTATTGATTCATTTAGATTGTTTTATATAAGATATATCCCAGCTTGCAAACCAAACATATTAAAGCAATACATGACAGAACAATAAAATAAATATAACATCTGTGCTACCAGGGAAATTTTTTAAAAAATATTTTCACTGGTTACCTAAACGAGAAAAATGATTATTTACAGTACAAATTTCATAGTAAAGTTATTGTTATGAAAAAAACAATCTCTTGCTTAATCTATGTTCAATTTTATGAATAATTCAAACATACAATTAAATCAATGAGCAGAAAATATTACAGTTAATTCTTATTTCTTAAAAAGAATATTTCTATTCAGTATAATAGTAAAGGCATACTATATTCTTCCAAGATACTCCATCTCAGCCACCAATCCCACCCCTGACATTTGATACTTGGTAGTATAGCAATAGCACTTAGACTTATATACCATTTCACAGTGCTTTACAGCCCTCTCTAAGTGGTTTACAGAGTCAGCATATTGCCCCCAACAATCTGGGTCCTCATTTTACTGATCTCGGAAGGATGGAAGCTGACTCAACCTTGAGCCGGTGAGATTCGAACTGCCAAACTGCTGGCAGCAGGGAATCGGCAGAATTAGTCTGCAATACTGCATTCTAACCACTGCACCAGCAGTATCAAGTATCTTGAGGCCAAGTTCTAGTTTACTGTGGCTGATTTACTTTCTGTCCTATTGGGTGCTCATCGCCTGAATTTTTTTATAGCTGTAATATGATTCAAATGAAAGTTGGCTTTTGTGAATATAGCAGGGCACTTTTGTAATACCTTGCCTATGCGTATTTTCCAAATATTCATTTTATCATATTGCAGTTGATAAATCCTCAAAACATTTTTGTGGTAATACGTCATAATGTTCCAGTCTTTTAGGGAAGAATGGAGGGGGTAATAAGATGTCATCTACAGAAGATTCAAGATGAATCCAGTCAGGATTCAGTTTTGGTCACAGAACAAACCTAACATTGATTCTTCTACTGGGGAATATATGATGAGTTAGGACAGTCAGCAGCATCTGATACCATCAACAATGGTGTCTTTCTGGATTGTCTGCCAGAATTAGGAATGGGCAGCATTGTTTTATAGTAGTTCCACTCCTTCCTGAATAGATGGTCCCTGCCAACTATCATGAGAGAAAAAGCAATCAAGCCTATACTGCCTTCAGTGTGGGATCCCTCAATGTTTAACATCTACATTCAAATGTTGGCATATTGGGGAGAGTATATATTGGTGGTACTCAGCTTTACATAACCATGTCAAGCCAGTTATATAAAACTGAGTAACTTCAAAAGATTTCTGAGTTCAACTCAACTGCTGATTTAATCTAATAACCCTTTAACAGTTTAGCTTTTAGTTCTCTGGTGGGCCCAAATTTGTGGAACATCTTATCCCCAAGGGTGAAACACGGGCTCTTCTAGAAGGCTGTTAAAACAATTAAGTTCACAATTTGGCAATAACAGGATGGATGAGTAGCCATTTTTCTACATGTTTACAAGTAAACATGTTTTGATTTTGGAGTTGAATTTGTGAAAAGAGATTGATTTGTTATTGTAGGTGATTTTATGATATTAATGATTTTTTACTACTGTAAATCACCTTTTACTCTATGAAATAGGCAGTGTATAAACTTTGTAATAAATAAAATCCAGCTATGTTGAAATAAATTGAGATTTGGAAAGCTCAAGAAAGCATCATTTTATCATATGATTTCTTCAAACCCACATAGCCAAAACATCATTTTCAGCCTAGTCTGAAGGCTACATGAATCAATAATTTTCATGCAAAGGTTAAAAATTAAAGTTGAAAGTATTAAACATGCAATATGGATAAGCAAGTACAGTGAAGTATTTCATATTCATATTTCCTTGTTAATGCAAGAAACAGATGTGTGGAAAGCAACTACTATCTATAGCCACGACATGCAACAAATTCATTGTTCTTTATACTGAAAAGTTATTTTGTGAAGCAGTTATGTCACAACATGTTATAATTGATTTTCCAGAGAAAATGTATTAATTACAACATGTTGTGACATGGAGTGTTTGATTAAAATGTTCATAATCTTTGTTCCCATGTGATTCCTGTTTGGTTTCCATGATTTAAATTTTATTTTATTTTGTAATTTCAAAATTTGTTTAAAGTTAAAACAAAGTGGGAAGGCCTGGTATTGTAAACTGGCAATGTTATACTGAAAGTGTTTGATAATGTTTTCATTTCTCTCTCTCCCCCCCCCCCCCAATTCATGGCTATTCCCTATCTCCACTTTCTTTTAACACAGAACAGCAGCAACAATTGCTATTGGCCAGCAGAATGTTTAATTATTCCTTTGGATAAATAATATATTTATTAAAATATCTCAGAAATGCTTTTCAAATGCCTTTAGCATTGCTTTGTTATCTATCTATCTATCTATCTATCTATCTATCTATCTATCTATCTATCTATCTATCTATCTATCTATCTATCTATCTATCTATCTATCTATCTATCCATCCATCCATCCATCCATCCATCCATCCATCCATCCATCCATCCATCCATCCATCCATCCATCCATCCATCCATCCATCCAGTGAAAGTATGCATGTGTGGATGACATTTGTGTGTGTGTTTTCATGTCTATTATTTAAGGACTTCTATGATGACTTGACAACTTTCAACCAATCTTTTTGGAGTACTTACACTTTTATTTGTTATTGTTAAATTAGTGATTGAAAGTTGTAGGAAAATAATAGTATCCCTAGGATAATATGAAGCTGACATTTTCTTTCTCAGTCCAATTCACATAGGGTTGTTGTGGGAAAAATAGGAGGATGGAGCATTATGTATATTTACAAGATAGCTATAAAATATATTATTTCTAACAGCTAGTAGTGGAGAAGTTTAAGAAATCTGAATCCTACTTTATCCCAAAGTAATCCAAAGAAAAATGTGTTTATCATGAAATAAAAACTTGTATTCTATTTTTTTTTGTAAAATCAAAATATGCTAAAAAGATTTCCTTTTATATGTGCTATGGTTCAGCAAACAGCTCAATGTGCCATCTATTAGTACCCAAGAGACTATGGTTGTATCTATTTAACAAAATTCTCACATGTTTCACAAGAATATTCAGCTGCTAAGCTCTGAAGCTCAGCTCTGAGCTGAGGCAAAAACAGATTTATTAACAATGCTAGCAGAAAGGAAATGAAATCTTACATGGTTGACTGCAAAAATTGGCACCATCATGCCTAAGCTTACTTATTTCTATCAAAGTGAATGAAGATCAACTAATTGCACTGCAGATCTGCCAGTTTAAATGCACTGGATCTGCTTTTGATTTAGGAACTAAGAAATAAAGAATATAGCACAATATTTGTAACTTGTCTCATGAAGGTTATTACATTATCCCATGTGGGGGCTCACTCCTTATACTCATTTTACAAAAAGCAGCCATAGAATCTTGAGTGACAAAGGGATAATTACGCTTTTCTCCACTCATAATTTTTTCCTCCCCAAATCATCTCTCTAAAACTCCAATTGAATGGCAGGTCTGGATTAAGTCATGCTGAGGCTTTAAACTATGTTGGTGTAAGAGCTATATCATTAAAAGAGTAGAAGAAAAGTGCAGAGATGGCAAAATTGACTTGTCTGATTAGGAAAAGGGCAATAACCTCATTTATTAGTGACTGGAAACCCCTTATGGACTTTTTGTTGAAGAAAAGAAAAAACATGAACTTGTGATTTATGGGTTTAATGATAAGAAAGGGTAAACTATGGAAAGAAGGAAATTAGGATGCAATATTAAAGAGAGAGGTTAAATACAAATGCATTTTTAATTGTGGCTAAGAAGATTAGAATCTACTTCTTTATAACCTCTCTCTCTTTTTCTTTCTCCTTTCTTTTGCTTATTTTCTTTTTTAATCTCTTTCACTATTTTTCTTTATTTTATTTTATTTCTAAAATTTATATTGTTTATATCTTAAAAAATTCTTTAATAATTTTTTTTTTAAAAAAGGAGAGAAAAAATGTATTACAGCATAACAGGAAAAGAAGACAAAAGTAATCAAGAGAAAGTTGAGTGCTGATAGCTCATAGGATGAAACATACTGACAATATGAAATCTCACCAGCTTTTAAAGTATGTTGTGACTGGCTATGCCAAATATGGAAGAACTTTGTGAATGGGCAAATCTCTCCTATGGTGTTATTTTGAGAAAGCATGAATAACGTTTTCTCAATCGTCACATATGTCTTCTCACCCAGAAAGATTGGAAATCCTCACATTAATCAATGATATACAAACCAATTCTTTTCCATAATTGCTTCCCATTTACTGAATAGTGGGTCATCCATTTGGTTATATTATTCAGCAGTTGCCTAGTTGGGGAGGCAGTATGGAAAGTAAATATAGCATAAATTGACCTGAGTGTAAAAACTTGGGAATTTTTTTTTTTCATACAAAAACTGAACTGACTTCTGAAAGCAAAAGCTGGTCATTTTGCATGTAGATACAGGAGAGTTTTCTGAGATCAATATCTGTTTACAAAATCTGGCAATAAAATAATTTTCTTGCAACTTTCAGCTGTGAGCTATATTAGATAATTCCTGTTTCCATGCTAACCTTTAGTGACCGTGAGCTGGGGATGAGGGTAGATGTGAGCAGGATTGGCTTAAAATGGCATCTGCTCTGGGGATTTCTAGTTGTTGAAGCCAAGAGCACTCCATATTAGTACCAGCCTCAGCAGACTCTACATTTCAGAGGGACTTCCTAAAAGGAATATGCCATGCTGGAAATCCCAGGGATTATCTTTCAGCCTTTCAAATGCCAAACTCAAAGCTGTTCCTATTGAGCAGTCCAACATCCTTCCTTGGCTTCCTACATGACATGCATTTTCTAAAAATGTTCTCTCTTTCTCAGTCAAGTCCTGGATGATTACCTTCTCTCTCAGAAATAAACCAACCGGATTGGTTCCCTTCTTTGCTAGGGCTATTTCTTACATAGGATTTCAAATCAATGAGACAGTCCAGGCACACCTGGCAGGCATCCTCCAGCCACAGATGAATGCATGACAGGATGAGAGTGATTGTTTGCTTGTTTATTATCAACATAAATATGTGCCACCCATTCAAATGCCTCGCATGCCACAGATTTTACTATCTAAGAATCAATGTAAGGAGGATATGAAGTTCCTGCTGTTATATATGCACTGGAATTATTTGTGACTATTGCTATTCTTATTTTCCTAAAGTCATTGTGTTGCTAACATCCTCACATAACAATCAATCCTGGTAGCCTATTATTGGGAACCAAAAATTATTCCTTCTAATGCCAAAGTATATTTGAGAAAGTATAGATCTATCTAAAAACAAGGAAATGATGCCTATATGGGTTAGGAAGTTTACACTGTATTCATAAGTATAATGTTTTGCATAAAAATAAAAGAAAAATAAAGTTTTCAGAAAACCAAAATGTCCCAACAGGAAACTGTGTTTTCAAATTATAAAATGCTCCTGAGAAAAGCAGGGAAGCAGAGATGCTCCTAGCATTCTTTACCATTGAATCTGTCTGGGGCTGCTTTTCACTAACCTCTTATTGTTCCCTTACCAAGTTTTCCTCCATTCCTGTGTGTCCTTCTTCAGAGAGATGAAATTTCTAAACAAGACAGATGAAGCTTGAGATTCAAAAGTCTGTCCATACAGGGGGAAAACTAAAAAGGTGAAAGAAAACTAGACAAAAAATAAAGACAATAACTTTCTTACCTACATTTGATTGGTGAATCTCCTTAGTCCAAGTTTTCTAAGATTCTCAGATATATATGGAGCCAATGGTTTCTTTGAAGTCCCTGCTTTACCACATTTCCAACATTTAGTTATGTTTTTCCCCCAGTAATTTCAGCAACTTGTATGGGGGTAGAATGCCATCTATGAATTAATTTTAAATCATTCTTTGTATAATCTTTGGTGATATAGAACCTGACTTAGAATTTTTTTCATTGTGTAGTCCATTGTGTGTCTGAGATATTGATTCTTGTCCATTGTTTTTGGTGATTCAGTAAATAGTGTTCAGGGAAAATCCAAAGTATTGAAATAACAGTATTATATTTTCATTTATTTTTACTTCCTTGAATGAAATATATTGACTTATTTAATCATTTTAAATACAGATTCACACCTTGAATGGCCATAGAAAAATTTCTCTTTACCTGTAAACGGTTCCATTTAAACCTTCCAAAGGGTGTGTCTTAAAAACACAGTGCAAATTAGTTATCTTTTATAATGCCTTTTACAACCTCCCATCTTCCAGATAGATTAGAATTCAGTGCTTAGAATTTGCAGATACCCATGGAAGCTGGATATTCTTGGAATTAAAGTTCTAACATATTTAATATGCATGAACTATCAAAGATTAAATAAAACCTACTATATACAGTATGTCTTTTATTTTCATGGATTACCATATGTACAGTACAACCATAATTTGATATTTATATAATATATCAGTGAAAAATGCTGATAGTTTGCATGCTTAAAACACAATGGTAAACTCAACAAAGAAGTATGAAGACAAAATTAATTATGGTAGAAATAAACTGGCTGCTTTCCCTGGACTCTAGTGCCATAAGACTTTAGGGAAAAAGGTATAAGGCACGGTTTGAAACCAGGATGAGATTGTTAGATATTGAATTTAGTAGCTGGAACAGTAAGGTATACAATAGGCCAGAACAAATAGTTGTAGGTGAGTAGTTAGGATTATCATCCTGGAAGGATGTAGAAATAAGAAATAAATAGTTAACACTGGTAGAACATTTTAAAAGATAGGATTATGTCTGAAAATATAGAAGCTAGGAAATAATTTGAATAGGTTTCGGGGGGAACTGAATTCAAGAAGATAATTTAGATAGGAAATATTGTCCTAGACCAGGGGTAGGCAACCTTGGCTCTTTTATGACTCATGGACTTCAACTCCCAGAATTCCTGAGCCAGCACAGCTGGCTCAGGAATTCTGGGAGTTGAAGTTCAGAGTCATAAAAGAGCCAAGGTTGCCTACCCCTGTCCTAGACCAACAAATTAAAAAATAATGATCATATTCTAAAAGCATTGTGAAGAAAGGATGTACACATTGACTTCCAGTGTTGGTCCATTTACACTTATAAGCTTCATTCAGTGGTTACCAAGCAAACATGGGCAAGTATGAACAATATTTTAGAAATCAATGGACTCTGAGAATAATTTTGCTCAAGCTTGCAGCTTTGAGAATAACCCGAAATATTGATAGAGTAATTGGCAAGAGCAGGTGTAACTTTTCTTGTTTCTTTTAATTGCCTTTGAAAAGGAGGATTATTGTGTGCAATGCTAGATTGCTTTGCACTGCAGGATAGTATGATCCCAATCTCCCCCTCCTGTGCATTGATTGATAGATTGTACACACATTAGTTGGTGAACAGGGCTTACTGTCTTGAATAAGGCACTCCAATTATGGCTTCTGTAAACACAGAAACAGAAATAGCTATTACTCTTCTGTCTTTTCTCTGGTTAAGTGCCATGGGGAGAAAGGTGTGAATTGTTTCTCATCTCTGTTAGCAAAGCTGCTTAAGTCTATTGGAATTTCTACATTACTTTCTTTGGGATAACACCTAGATTGAACCCTGGGTATTTGATCTTAACTGTCACAGAGATTACAATTTTACATTAACATAAATCTATCAGGCTAAATGAAATTGCTTTGGGTTCAGCCAAATGCAAGTAATAGAGGGGATCAGAGCCTGGCATGTTTGCATAGAGCTTTTAGATGGGGAAATTCCCTCTTCCCTGGTTTTCCATTTAATACAGTAAGCAATGCTTAATGTAATGTTTTCTTTTAGTATTTAAAATATTGCCTCCTGTTACAGTGAGTAGATTAAAATGGCAGGGTTCCAAGGAATATCTAAAACATCGCATTTTCTTTTAGGGAGGGTTCAGACAGGATGAAGGAAGCGCACTTGATCATTTTCCCACACTCACTATTGTCTCTGCTTGCCACATAAAGTAAATCTCACAGGAAACAACAGGAGTGCAAAAGAGGTGTAAGAAAGGACAACACAAAAGTAGCATTCTTCATCCCCTCCAACAATCAAATAAGTTCAAAACATCACAGGGAGAAATTTGAAAGAAAGAAAATTCTCAAGGACACAGAGTAAAGTAAAAAAAACTGAAGCAGGATTCTCTTCACCCGATTTCTCTGAACTTTGGAAAGGAACCAATGACTTTGTAATTAAAGTTTTAGGGAGCTTGTATGCTATTATTTTACATCTGGAGTTTTTGTCCTTTATAAACTTGTGTTTATACTTGTTTAAACTTGTGGAATCCCAGATATCTTTCTGGTTGTCAATATTTCATAATTTAGTTAGGACAGCTGCTACTTTAAAGAACATTTTACATTTCCCAGTGCCACTTTTCCATCACATATCACAGAATAACAATGTACAATTAGTATTTGTATCTTAAAATTTTCTAGATATTTCCATTCATTTAAAAGATTATTAGCAAAGTCTTACAATGTTAAGCAAGAATCTTTATTCTCCCATTAGTGAGTTGTACACTCAAAGGTCAAAACCTGATAGAAAAATAAGCCATCTGCAGAAGGAAATAGATGATCAAGTTGATATGTGTACTCATTTGGCTATATCTTCAGTAGTTCCCATTTGCAATCTTGATCTTAGGCATATTAGATGTATTCATCTGTTTATCTTTATCTACTGATTCATTAAAATAATCATTCGGTTCTCCAGGATATTTGGATTTACATGTGAGATATAGTTGCTTATTCATAGCATCAATCATCTTCATTGTCAGAACAAAAAAATCTCATTTCACTCTTTTTATTATATGTTTTCCCATGATCCCTAAAGATAGAAAAATAGTTGGATATCAACAGCAGAGCTTGTAGTAAGCTATTATGACATCAAAATCAAATTGCGCATCCATGGTATTTGTTTTCTAAGTGACACAATTATGAAATCTAAAATAGTACGAATGTCATGTCATTTGTATAACGATATTATGAGATATGTCATAATTTGTGGGTGTCCATGGATGTCAGATTTATTGGAACCTAGTCAAAACTGACTGATCTCAGAAAACCTGATTAACACAGATATAATAAAATAAAATAAAAAAATAAAAAACCAGTGGCAAACAATTTCCGATCACTACCAAGTAATACAATGGACATGTTTGTTTTCACCAGCAGTTGAGTTCAATGTGAACATTTGATTGTTTAAATTATTTTATATGTAGTGTGTGAAACATAGATTTCCATTCATTTGTTTTTCTCTCAAGCTATAAAATAAAAAGCATATATTTATGAAACTTGGCATATATGAAATATCGAGTCAACTTGCACTGCTTGCCACATTTTTTGAATATCTATTTTTTGATCATATTTGTCAATCAAAAATTTCTGGCTACCATGGAGACTAGTTGTTGATGGATTTCAGAAATAACATAATACTCTGTTTTAAGTATTTCAACTTACATCAAAGATTCAGTGCTCTTTTAGTCAAATGTTCATTGCTGAAATAAGACTTTTATCATTTCCAGGATTTTTGTCTACGTGGATAAACTATTCCTTACCATTTTGCTTCAAACAATTGCTGATCTTTCACATCAATGCAACTAAGCTTCGAATGTTCAGAAAAGAAATCCCAGCCATTTCCTTTAGTAAGAAGAAAAATGAAAACTGTAAATCTTTTTGTCCGAAGATATACCAGCACTCCTGAAATTTGGCATGGTATGTTGGGGGTGATACAATTAGTAGAGTTCACAGGCAATTTCATTATTTCAATAAAAATCTATAAATTTTCCTTATTACATCCTGGCATTTTTTTTTTTAAATAGATGGGTAGGAGTATTTTAATTATTTTAGCCATTCCCAAAATTCTTTGTTTTTGAATTTTTATCTCCAGACATTTGGAGCAACCTGTGGTATGTGGGCTATGAATTATCCACCCCATGCTATGTAGTCACAGAGCCATTCTGCATTGCTAAATGCCCAGTGTTGTGTCCTGAGCCTTGCTGAGTCAATCAGCAAGGCACAGGCAACCTGCAGGATAACTGCAGAGGCCCGGGCAGACCACGTGTTTGCCCGGGACCGGTTGTATAGACCCGGGCAGCCCATAAGTTGCCCGGGACCCAGACAGGCTGTCTCCAGCCTCATGCGCATGCGCGAGGCGGGAGAATAGTCTGCATTCATTGGTTGAGCCTCCCCTTGCAGGGGAAGTATGATCCGGCATGCCACATCTGCTCCTTTCCATCCTGCCACCAACAGTCAGGCTGAACGCATGGTGCGCACCACTAAAGACGCATTAAAGAAAATCACTCAAGGACCCTGGCATCACAGGTTAGCTGATTTTCTTCTCACACACCGCACCACACCATGCACAGCCACTGGAAAGAGCCCAGCTGAACTCCGCTGGGGTCGCAGACTCATCACAAAGCTGGACAGGCTTCACCCAGACCGGGTGGCTTCACAGGTGTCGCAGCCGCGGGCACCTAGGAGACTTCAACTGGGTGACCCGGTCTGGACTAGGAACTATGGACATGGGCATCTCTGGGTACCTGCTGTCATCTCTAAGGTTTCGGGGCCGTTGTCCTACGAAGTGGTCTTGGATGATGGGCGTGTCCTCTGGCATCACATTGACCAGCTGCGTTGGCAGCTGCCGGGCCAGCATCACTCCCCTGACTCCGCTCTCGGGGGGGAGGGGGACCCCAATTACGATTGTGGATCACAGTCTCTCCAAGCAGAGGGGTCTCCAAATGTCCAAGATGAGGGTCTGGCCATGCAGGCAGATCCTGACTCTGGCATAGAAGCAGGGAGTTCTGCCATGGAGGCGGCTCCTGACTCTGGCAGAGGTCCCTGGTTGAGGGAAAATGGCCGTAAATCTACTCAGGGCACCCCTACTGCTGGCCTTGGGCCCGACGGACATTGCTCCCAAGGGGAGTTCCAAGGGTTTTTGGGGAACTCCACCCCACCAAGGAACTCGGGGAACTCGACCCCCCCCAAGGAAATCTGGTTTGGGGTTAGTGGACCCAGCCAGTCAGCAGTTAGGGGGAATCCCTGAGTCTTCTGGGCGACAAAGTCCTGGTTTGTTGTACGTAGACCGAGAGTCAGCACTCCAGGCACCAAAAATAACTCCCCCACATGTCATCACACCCGGCCCTAACTTGGATCCGCGAAGATCGGGGCGGAATAAGGCCCCGCCTAAATACTTGCAAGAGTATGTGCGGTCCCTAGAGGGAACTTGTTATCAAAAACTAAAAGACCGTGGGTTAATTTGAATCCACGGGGAACCAGGTTACCCAAGGGTACCGGGAACAGCCAGGGTGGCATTTGCTGAATGTTACATAGTACTGATATAGCTGCATCAGTGTTGTCCCAGCTTAGGGGGGAGGGGTGTTGTGTCCTGAGCCTTGCTGAGTCAATCAGCAAGGCACAGGCAACCTGCAGGATAACTGCAGAGGCCCGGGCAGACCACGTATTTGCCTGGGACCGGTTGTATAGACCCGGGCAGCCCATAAGTTGCCCGGGACCCAGACAGGCTGTCTCCAGCCTCGTGCGCATGCGCGAGGCGGGAGAATGGCCTGCATTCATTGGTTGAGCCTTCCCTTGCAGGGGAAGTATAAAAGGGCACGTTGCCATTCTTTCGCTTGCTTCTGTTCAGTGCAAGTACCAAATAAAGAACATATTTTTGCATAAACTGCCTCGTCTCCATGCCTGTGTCGAGAACAGAACACCCAGCATTATCATGCTGGAGTCCAAGGTACATGATTGGCAGTCATGTTCCATATAAAGCCACCAGTTCCCATGGCACCAGTAATGTGATTGTTATTTTTTTGTCTCTATAGTGCTTTGACCAGCTGACCTTTATAAATAGTAGAGATGGTGATCCTATGATGGTCTGAGTGATAAATGACAACTGCAAATGTTTTTAGTCATGTTATTAGTTTTAGCAGATCATTGCCTTATGGTCCCATCACGAGGAGCTAAAAAATCATTGAAAATGACAGAGTGCACTGTCCCACATGTTCATGAGCCCAATATTTCTGGAACGCAAATACAAACTTGCATATTGCACCATCATCATATTGAATAATCATATTTACAGAAAGACCAGAACCACAACAAGTACAGCATAGGAGCCAGTGCACTGACTACCTCTTAGCTCACCTGCATAATCATAAGAAATTTACAACAATAAAATGAACTAAACCAAAGTAGAAAGATCCACAAGAGCTGAGTTCTTGTGTTGCAGTTCTTTCATTTGCAGTTTCTAGTATAGGTGTTAAGCCAGAAACAGACTGACTGTTTTTATTAGGTAGGTTTGACTGCCTCGTTCATTAATGAAAACAAAAAGCGGCTATTTCAGCTGGAGATCTTGTTGTACTTGTAATCCAAAAAAGACTGAAGGGTGAAAGAAGACTTTATGGGCAGAGAGGAGGGCTGATTCCATAGGAATTGGCAGAACTAAAAGGAGCTGAAACAGAATATATAATTTCAGGCCATCTCCCTCATATGCATCAGTGTGCCCTTTTTTGCCCACCTATAAAGTCTAGAAACAGGATAATATAGAAAACACCATTTCTACAATGGAGCACCAGAGGTTTTGGGCTCCCTGAAATGTGGGCTCCCCTTGGAAAAATAGACAATGCATGAAGACACATGCACTGAAACCAATAAATGGAACGGCGTCCATTGTGTGGCCAAGAATCTGTGTGGAGCTTGCATTTGATAGCTTTTCTGAGATTTGATGGAAAAAACAGATAGATATCATGAGCATATTGATAACCTCACAATCAACATATTTGGACGATCTTACTGCCAGTTTCCAAAGGACTAGATAAGATTGCAGCATACCATACACAATGCTCAAACCTGCGAGAATCTTCCTTAACCTCTGAAACTGCTGTTCCAAAAAAGGAATTGGAATCAGTGAAAAATTATTCTATGTAAAGCAATTCTAATTAGAAAAATTTCAGCTAGCAGAGTCCCGGAGAAGAGCCTTTTCTTCTATGACCCTCCTCCCCTCTAGAATATTCTTTTGCTGGAGCTGAGGTCAGCCCTCACGCTCCTGGCCTTCCAGAAGAGCCTAAAACCCTGCCTCAGATGGTTGGCCAAGGGTAGAGAGAAGACCCCACATACATCACACACCCTCTTGATTTTTAGTTTCTAATTTAATGTTCTTAATTTTAATCATTTTGTATTATATTTTTATCCTTTTATAATTTTGTAAGCTGCCCAGAGTCATTGAAACAGTGAGATGTGCAGCATATAAATTTAATTAATAAGTAAATCAAAGCTTGCTTGCTTAGAAACACCATGTCTGTTTGTATAAAAACCTCCTGGGAACATTACTTCCCTCTGACTTGTTCCTAGCTTCACCATCAGCTAAAGTAGTATAACAAACTTTTTTTATGCCCCATAAATGGTCCAAAGCCAACCTGAAATGGACAAGTTCATTGAAATAGCCCTGCTACTAAATAGTGAAAGTTTGTCCTGTTATACTGACTTTGTGATTTTTACTGGTTTGTTAATTAAAGCAGACTTGGTAATTCAAACATCTATATCAACTGAAACCATTTAATTCCCCTTTCCCAGATGTTTAGTAGAATAAAAGTATTTCCAAGAAGAATTTTTTTTTTAAAAAAGGTGAATTGATCTTTCATTTATCGATTTTAAATAATTTAATCACATTTTTCTTTTGATTGTTTCATTATTTTATGTGAGACAAATGTTATCCTTTAACTCAGCAATCGACAGCAATCAGCTGTTCAGACAGCTAACCGCTTCTATCTTCTTTTAGCACTGTCAACTGTTTTGATGAACAAACTCAAATTCCTAAGTCTGAATGATGCCAGTTTTTATTCATGATGCAGTAGTTCAAACAGTTTTGTATAAGCCTAGACTTGCACAGGTATCACCTCTTTTGTGGGAGCTATACTGACTGCCAATCTGCTTCTAAATACAATTCAAGGTGCTGTATATCACCTTTAAAGGCTTATATGGTTTGGAGCCAGATCTCTCCCCTATTACATCCATCTAGCCTACTAGGAAGGGAAGGTAGAGTATGTTATGGATCCCATCAATATGGGATGTACATCTGGTGGGACCATGAAAAAACCTTCTCTATGGTGACCCCTTCTTTATGGAACACATTCTCCTGATCTAGGGTTGACCCCCACCCTATTGCTCTTCTGAAAGGACCTAAAATCATGGTTTTGTCAGGGGGCTGGAGATCTGCCTGTCTATTAAATTTTCATTCCATCTATTTCTCCTATAAGGTGATTTAGTTGTGTTGCTGCTGCCAGGGATTGGGGGGATTTTTATGGGCTTTTAGGTTGTGGATTTTTAAATGTTGTAAGTTGCCTGGAAGTCATCTTTGTGTGAGTTGAGTGGCTATAAAAATTTGTTAAACAAATAAATAAATATTCTTGATCATGGCTAAGAAGGAAACACCCTCCAAAGGAACAGAATAAAAATATCTTTAGTTTACATAATTAACCTTGTAACGAAATACATGGAGAATGTTACAGGAAGATCTGATCCATTTGACCATTTTGACATTTATGGCTCACCTGGATGGTCATGAATCCATTGAGGTAGAACTTTTATTGTCAAGAGACTGATAGTTGGAATTATCCTCCCGGAGAATCCTGCTGCTTTGTTGGCCCTTAAGGTGATTTCCACACTGATAACCTCTGGCTTTACGTTTGGTATTTTTGTTTTTTTCCCCTGAAACCACTAAATATCTTCAGTAAGTAGCAGTAGACTTTATTAATTAGTTGCTCATCTCAGTCATTTGATCTCCTACTTTTTTCCTTTATGCCAATTCCAATGTTCTTACGGGGTTTTTTTGCCATTATTTTCTGTACCAAATATATACATTTTATCTCAATGTTCCAAGTTATTGCATTCAAGGTCTGCTCAAATTTCTGTATTTTAGCTGCACTGAAAATTGCTTCAGTTTTTCCAACAATGCTAACAAAAAATCCAAATTAAACAATCCTTTTACATATTTGTTCCTTTCCACAATATTCCTGCATGTTTTCACTGATATCCAGATATACCTGCTTCCTAAATCTTAATGAAGTTTAAAGATGATTCCTTTTTCTTTCTTTATATTCTTTCCAGGGACCAACCCTGCTCAGGATCTTTCTGTGGTTAGGGTTAGCATTAATGTTAGGATTATGATTATCCAAAGTAAATTTCACAATTTCTGAGCAATAGTTACACAGGAGAAAGGATGCATGTTTTCCCATTTTCTCAAACATAATCTGATTTAGCTAAGAGGGTAGCAGCCTGAGAAATGCCATTCTTGTGGAGAATTATCAGTCATGGAAAAGAAGTCTCTCTTCTCCAATCTCCAAGAATAAAATTACCTGAGTTAGCAACAGTTTCAGTTCAGATCTAAAACAAGGAAGCTCTGAACCCTTAGAAATATGCTTAAGAAAGATAAAAATGAAATTTCAATTTTATTATTTGATAACTAACTATATCTGCTATGATTAGAGAATTCTTCAGTATTTTTGTTATTATTAGACATGTTTACCCTATCTTTGTTTATGTTTAAACTTGGAGTAAGAGGCTATTTTATTGTATGTAGTGTAGTACAAAATATAGTGTCATTTTGATTGTTTAATTTGTATACTTTTTCTATTACGTTTTTGCCTTTTTGTTTTAGAGTAAGAAGTTACGTTTTATGTATTTGTATTTATACTAAGAAAGTCAGAAGTTACTCCTTTTGTATTTTTTCCATATTTTTTCTTGTCACTTTTTAACTCCTTTTCCCTTTTCCTGAACCCCTTCTTTTCCAACTTTTTTTTCCTGTTAATTTGTATTTTATTTCTTTCTTAAACTTAATAACGTTGATTAAAACAGGAGTTCCTCTCCAAGAAAACACACAGAAAAGAAGCATGTCTTCTGTGCTGCAATACTCACATGACTTGAAAAACTTTGCCTAATTCAATCGATTGATAAGAAAAGGGCTATCCAGGAATAACCTGAGTAAGGATCCTCTCCAAATGACTATGATTGCTGACAGCTGGGGCCTGGGTGAAGTTTCTGGAATCCCTGATTTAAAAGCCTTCAGTTTTCTAGGAGGCAGATCTAGAAAAAATGTTTGTAAATTACTTCCTGGACTTGCATCTATTCTTGATATTGCAGCTATTATCTTCATGGTCATTTGATGAACTATGTGTGGAACCAAATTGGATTTTGGCCATGTATTTTTGCCTTCTCTTTTTATGGGATGATTATGATTGACTCCTTTTTTATTTCTGTTTCCTGTTGTGAAATTGTTTTGCAGTATATTGGTGGCTCTGTGAGGACTAGCTGAGCCTTCTGTGAGGATGGGCATCATTAAAGTATAATCTTCCTCATTTGGGGTTCCAATAATGTTGTAGAATTACTTTTTTCTGTTCATTTTTTTAGCAAACTAAAATCGACTGGAACACATTGGCATCTATATTGGCCACCTATCTGTCTGTCTTATTAATATTTGTGATAAAAGCCCACTATGCAGTATTTTCATCTGTGATATTTTTAATTCATAGTTTGCAATGAACTTGGATCTTTGTCAAAATGATCCTTGTCAAATATCTGTCTAGCAGACTTATATAGTATTCATTTAAACAATTTAGATGGTCACTCATTTCACTAATGCAACTCTAGGTAACTTAAACAACAACCCGAAACAACTATCAAGGAATTGCCTACTTTGTTTATTGCATTGGTTAGCAAGAGCATGTACTGTCAATTGGTGGCTCTGTGGCTGCATGTAGTTTATTAGCTCTTTTTAAAATTCTGCTAGCTCCTAGAGTCTGCCTCCATTTCTAATCACTATTGCTGAAAATTAGTGATACCTTTTTCTTGAGGAATAAATCACTTGAAATCAGTAGTGAAAGCTTTAAAATAGATATAATATAACTTAAACAGAAAACTTCTCAACAAGTTGGGCTATATATTTGTGATTGTTTTTCTTTTTTTTTTGGATGTTCAATGGTTCCTAAGCACTCTGATGTAACCCTTTTACCCCTATAAAAATCTAATAAAATATATTTAGGAAAAAGAAAAAAGAAAACTTCTCAACAACCCGAAAACTCAGGGAAAAACTCTGAAAGGCCCAACTCTGCCCATGTAGTGACATGTTGGCCAACTTTGATTCACTGCCCTGTCCCTTTCAGCTCTTCAGTTATTAAACATTTTAGATGCTGTGCCTGAATCATCAAACCTTTGATGTAGGCATATTATTAATTTAAGATTTGAAAATGATATATGCCTGCCAATTATCACATTATTTGCCTTGTGTAGGCATAAGAAACCATTTCACCTATCACAATACCTTCAAGATGTAATAGCTGATTATTGTTGCCTGAATTAGTGTCCAGCCTGAAGTTCTCTGCCTTTAATGTGAGCCTGCAATTTGCAATTCGTGTTGTGTTCTGTCAGTAATAAAGAATTCAGAGCTATGATGTAAATAAACATTTTCTCTTTATTCAAAAGAAGAAAAAGGAAGTATCTTCTAGGTTGTATTTGTTGCATTGCGTATTGCCTGCTTCAATCTGTGGACAGGGAGCAGAGATAAACAACAGGTGCATACAAGATATATATACCAAATTCAAGGTCAGAGTGAGTGAATTAATCCTTTTTAAAAAAAAAAATTGTAATAAAATGCTCCATCAAAAGATTGGATTAAATGACTAATCTGTGGATGGATTGACTATGCACAGCAGCAAGGTGGGGTGAGGGGGAGAAAGAAGGCTATGTTCCTTGCACTAGAGTACATATTTATGAAATTTTTCATACTTTCCTTATGTTTTTTCCCTCCAACAATGTGACCTTGTCTAACAGCATAGACTGGTGCCCTTCTGATTTATCTTGGCAGGGTATCCAACATTTTGTACCCACTCAGTTTTACTGTGATGTGTCACCTTTTCTATCTTACACCCCCAGCATTTTGTGGGTTTGCTTGAGCAGCCTGCACATCGGCAGCTATCACTGGTGCTTAAAGGACCATGGTACTACATACTGCCACTGAGCTACCTTCCAAATGTCCATCCTTCCCATACTTCTGTACATGGAAAACAAATTGTTCAATTAAAGCTGATGCATGATAAGGCAGATTTAGTAAAAAACAAAAAAAATCCATTTTTAAAGAAAATAATTAGCAACTTCATCTGGATATTCTGAGCAGGAAATAAACAATAAATAAACAATAAATAAATTCTCCCTATCCCTTACTCTCCTCCCATTGTTAGTAACTTCATGACAGAAAAGAACATACAGGCAGCTAAACTGTTATTGTTATTGATGATGGCACATGTATTTGCTTGTTCTTTTCAATTACACATACATGCTATTCCCATTTGGAGTAAACAATGTTAGGCAAAATGCAGAAAATGAGTAAGAAATAGTAAGCCAAAAAAAAATAGTGCAAGAAGTAAGAAAAAGAAACATAGCTACACTGAACAATCAAGGGATGTTGCATATCTTGCCTTGCTGCTCAATGTTGAAACTTTCTCTAAACATTCCATTTATTCTTACCTTTGCTTTACTTCTTTAATATACCACTTTTCTGCATTCAATAATTAATCTTAATAAGTAATAAGTAATAATAATTAATATTTCAATATTCATTGAAACCATTCTATAATTCAAGCCCATTCACTTTATTATAAGCTGTTCCTAAACTAACAAATATGTAATACATGCACGTTCTCTGATTCATACCTTCCTCAAAGATCTGCTGAATTTATTTTTAACTTTTCTATAGAATTAATGACAGATGGTAAAAGGTGTATGCTGATTAAATGGAATAGGAAGAAAATGTCTAACAACTTCATCCCATATTGACTAATTTGATCTTCAAAACAGCATTAATAGGATTGATAAACAGTTAAAAAAACAAGAGAGCTTTAACAAGAATCTCTTTTTGTTTAGATTGGCTAGATATTCAAATCAAATCAAATTTACTTGAGTTGGCGACTTCAGTGACATGTCCTTGTGGGCTTTTTTCTTTTAAACAACAAGATGGAAGTGTTCTGGTATTGTCTTCTTCTAGGACATTTTTTCCCATACCCCAATCTTGTCTACAGATATAGAATACCCCAGTGGTAACCAGATCCAACTCTGCTTAGCTTTTTGGAATCAGTCAAGGTTAGTTAAGTGCTATCCTCTGCTGTCATTATATTAGTTGGTGGCAATATCTTCTGCAGAAGATTTTTAAACTAAGTTTCTTTACTTCCCTTGAGCATCTGGTCAAATTTCAGTCTGAGAAGCTAAAGAAATACCTATGCTCAGATAGGATTTCTAGTAAATCTATTCTTCATTAGATTTATTTACTAAAAATATTTTCAAGGGGATGGGATACCAGGGATACAGGTACTCCTAATTAACATTATATATAATTATTACCTGTATTAAGAGAAACCAAACAATGAGGATACCCCACCATCAGGTAAAGGAAAGCATTGCCTCCAGCTTCAGATTCTGGTGTTCAATAGGAAAAGCCTGCTGCTTATAAGAAGAATAGCAGTGGCATTGAAGAACAATATAATTGCTTGGTCAGGCTGCATTTTTTAATGTGAGGAATTTCTGTTTTTTCTGCAAGTAAAGCAATAAAAATATTTGTCAGGCCAAATCTGAACTTACAAGGGAAAAAATCTACATGTGAAATTAATATTTTTCTGTATTAAAATGGATTGTGCCAGACAAATCTCATTGCCTTTTTTGATAAAGTGACTAGATTAGTGGTCCAAAGAAATGCTGTGGTCATAGTACACTTGGACTTCAGTAAGGCATTTGACAAACTAGAACACAGCCTACTTCTTGGTAAGATAGAAAAATGTGAAATAGACAGCACCATTACCAGATGGATTTGCAATTGGCTGACCAATTGTACCCAGCATGAAGTCTTCAATGGAATTACATCAACATGGAGAGAAGCATGCTGCGGGGTACCTCATGGTTCTATCTTGGGTCCAGTACTCTTCAACATCTTTATAAATGATTTAGATGAGGGAATAGAAGGACAATTCTTCAAATTGTAGATGATACCAAGATGGAGGTGGGAGAATTGCTAATATTTTGAAAAGTAAGCTCAAGATCCAGAAGGAACTTGAGAAGCTTGAACACTGGATCCTATCTAACAAGATGCAGTTCAGTGGTGAGAAAAGTAAAGTCTTGCACTTAGGTAGGAAAAACTGAATACATAGATACATAATAGGTGATACATAGTAGTAACTGTGAGAGAGATCTACATGTCCTAGTGGACCACTGCTGAAGTATTAGTCAATAAAGTGCTGCAGCTGCCAAAAAAGCCAATGCAGTCCTGGGCTGCATCAACAGAGGGATAGCATCAAGATCACGAGAAGTGATAGTACCACTTTATACAGCACTAGTGAGACCACAGTTGGGAATATTATATACAATACAAAAAGGATGATGAGACTATGGAAAGTATGCAGAGAAGAACAACAAAGATGGTAAAGGGTCAAAATCGCATGATAAATGGTTGAGAGAGCTAGGTATGTCTAGCTTAACAAAGAAAAGGGATGGGGAGACATGATAATTGTCTTCTAGTACTTGAGGGGAAGTCACAAACACAAGGAAATTGATTTATTCCATAAGGCACCAGAGGGAAGGACAAGAAGTAATGGGTGGAAGCTTGTTAAAGACAGTTCTAACCTAGACGTAAGGAGAAAATTTATGACAATGAGAACAATTAATCAATAGAATAGCTTGTGGTGCTCCATCACTGGAGGTTTTCCAAAACAGACTGGACAACCATTTGAGTAGGATGGTATAAGGCTTCTGCCTTGAGCAGGGGACAGAGCTATAAGAACTCCAGGGTCTCTTTCAGCCCTATGATTCTATGTTTTATGTTCTATTTTTGGTCTATCAATCTCATGCTGACAATTCATCAAGCTTAACTTACAAGGACATGCATAATTTGTCCTAATTGAGTACATTATGTATACAAGTGTATACATACATACATACATACATATACTTATACACACACATATATTTGCGTGTATATATGTGTGTGTGTATAAGTGTATGTGTATGGGTGAGAGAGAAAGAAGGAGAGGGAGAGGGAGAGAGAGAGCAACTTGTGTTGAATCTGAGAATAAAAGAATGGTGCTGGGACACTATATTCAAGAGTACATTATGAGATGTAGAGACAAGCCTAAAACAGTATGTTAAGAGGAATGAAGGGATAAAAAACATTTTTATTTGCTGTAGAAGCAAAAGCAAATATCCTATTTGTATTTGTACTATTTCCCTCTTTAAAAAATTAATAGATTTAATTTTAAAATTTAGTATTAATTCCAATAGTTGAAATTATTTGCTAAATTATTATGTCAACTATTTTGAAAGAAGTCTGCTTAGATAAGTAATGCTTCCTGAGATATGGATGCCAATTAAAGAAAAATGTATAATGCCATACATTTATTCCCATAAATTGTACTGAAATTGCATATTGTATAGCAAATTATGCAGATCAGTCCTATAACTGATGCTCATGATAATAACTATTGTTACATATATTCATATTATTAAAAATATAACAAAGCCTGTGTAAATACTTTTTAAAAATGTATAATAGAATTTAATACTTCATTAACAATGTCAGTAATAGCATTGTCAATGCTCTTAAAGCTACCAAGGATGATGGATACATGATTTCCAAAGTGGCTTTAGAAATTTGTGAAATTGTCTTCCTTTGAAATGTGGTCCTATGGTTTCCCTTAAAACTGCTCAAGTATTTGCCCACAGCACTGTCTGCCAGTGTCTCAGTGGATGAGTTGGCTAGGCAAAGCAGCTTGTTCAGGTTTACATGGAGTGCAAAGTCTTGCCTCTTTTCCTTCCAACAGTATGTTCTTAAAAAAAAAAGTACATAAAAAAAGTAATACAAGTACAAATATTTATTTCTTTTTTAAAACATTATCACAAGGCATGTTGGCATGTTAATTCTCTTTCCTCTCCTTTTCCTTGAACAATGCAGTGAGAGCTCCCTCTTCTGATTTAATCCATTTAAATTGTCAGTCAGAAACTGGGACAGAAAATGGATAGCTACGTCCACAGCAAAGTCACTTTGCAAACTCCAAAAAATGTTTTTTGCACTATTTCAGGCAGGTTGTAGCAATATATTTTTCAGAGATAAAGAAATATTCTATTAAATATATTTCCACTTGAGTAGCCTTTATGTTTCCCAGTTTGTGGGATAGGTTGCCTTATGCAGCACCCTTCTCCTTTAGACAGAGAAACAATCTGTGGTTTAAAAAAGTGCCTTTGATTTATTCAACTGTGTGGGCAGCTATTTGCAAACAGCTGCTGGCTGCAGCTATCCACAGGCCTGATTATTCAAAGTTTACATAACAATCCCTGTTCCTTAAATGGAGAGGTATCCTAATGGACAGGACTCCATTAGCTTTAGGATGTTAGAAGCTTTTTGCAAGACATGTGTATGACATTTTAACTTCTTCTAATTTTTTACTCCTGTCCTCAAGTTGGTGCCCTCCAGATATTTTAGTCTGTAATTCCCAAATTGGATGGAAAATCTAAGAGTTGCATTCCCATCCACTTCTGGAGGGTTTACTTAGGCTGTTACCGAATGATTCTATTCCTTTCTAGAATACACAGTTGGATTAATTGAATTGTGCTAAGGAGAAAGTGAAAAAAAAACCACTTTTAAGATCATTGCCAGCATGTATGTGATGTACTTTATAACCCATACATTTTGCAGCTGGCTAAAAGATTTCCTGTGTTTCCATTATACAATGACAAACACAGTGCAGTACACCCAAGTACTACAGTTCACCCCATAATTTAGGAAAAAGCCAAAATAAATGCTGCTTTAAGGGAAAAATAATAAATGTCAGTGGCTACATTGGTAGAGCAGTTGATATAACAAGTAATCAAATTGCATAGTCATGTAAGAGAAAAATGTTTTAAGGCAGCATGACCACATTAACTATGAAGAAATAGTATATAATCTTTAAATGTGAAGTCAATTCTGTAGAGAACAGAAGACATTCTGAATTATAGTGTGAATGAATCAAGTTAATTTTACAGAACATATGGAGATTATACTTTGGAAAAAAATTAGATCCTCTTTCTGGCACATTTTGCAAATGTCTATTGAATGCTCATGCTTCCCATTCCAGTTCTGTACAGTGTTGATTGACCATATTATGATGTTAGAAAAACATGATACTCCCCATCCCTGTTAGATTATATAATTTATCAGTTTATTCTTTTTTTAAAAAAAAAAATCAGTTTAGTAAAGGAGAATTGGACAGAGAAAGGAACACCATTCTGATGATGCTTTAGAACAGGGCTTTTCATCTGGTGGTATGTGTACCACTAGTGGTACTTTGGCACGTGGTAGGTAGTACACGACCCTCCTAGAGAAGTGTAGTGGGGGAGGGGAATGAGACGAAGTGACCCAAGCCTGAGGGAGAGGCAGCTGGAGCTCCAGGGCTATCAGGGCTCGGCAGAAGCCCCAGGAAGGCTGGCAGGGCTCCAGCTGATTGGCTCCAGCTGATTGGCTCCAGCTGATTGGCTCTAGCTGATTGGTGCTTCTGGAAGCAGCACAGAGCTGGAGGTGAACCGAAGAAAAAAAAGGGGGGGAGGAGAGGATATAAAAGGAGGTGGTTTTGGTGGGAAAGGGGGAAAAAGACAACACAGAAAGAGAAGGGGAACAAAGAAGAAGCTGTGGAGGGAGAGCTCAGCAGGCAGGGAGGAAAAAGAGACAGGGAAGAAGAAGCAGCTGTTGCTGGAAGAAAAGGTCCCCTGGTTTGTTTTCTCCAGCCAGAAGAATGCAATCAGCGCTGATGAAATGAAAAGCTGGGAGACAAGCATGTCGGAAAGGAGGTGGGTTTATTTTGGAATCCAGTGGGTTCCTGGTCAACTGGCAGCTTGAATGGATTACCATAAGGATTTTTATACAGTTTTTACAGTGTTTTGTAATTCAGAGGCTCGGTTTGTGTGCTTTGGTTATTGGAATATTTTAATCTGTTTCACAAAGGCTAGCAATGAGTCCAAAGTGTTGGCTTCTGTAGGTTTCATTCCTTTAAACAAATGTAATTAGTTTTTTTTTTAATAAACAAGTTTTATTGGTATTTTTTGGTTTTACATCAAAGTGCTTTAAGAATCCACGTGGAGATAGGGTGGTCAATCATCCAAAAAGAAAAACCAATATAATCAAACATAAATAATTCAATAATTCCTTAAAGGTTCCTTCTCTATTCCCTCGAGTTATAACCTAGTATTAATACATTTCTAAATAAAATTCAATCATTGTAAAAAAATATCAATAGTAATTCACTTATATCCATCAGAATCCTGTTTTAGGTTTAACTATTTTACCATTACCATTTTCCACTTTAGCCTAAAATGAACACATAAGTTACATTTCGGGTCTCCCAATTTCCTATAAAACAATAATTATTTCTAAAATATACATATTATATCAACTATTATACTTTAATACTTCCCAACTATATTCTATTTCCTATACTCTATCAAGTATATATTTTATAAATCAATCCATATCTCTTAAAGCAAGTTCCTCAATTGCTTTAACATAATCAAATTAATACCTTTCTAATTAGCATTCAATCATTATAAAAGAAAAAATGTCAGTAATATTTCACCAATATCAATCCAACTCATTTTTAAATTTAACTAATTTCCAATTTGGCCTTGAATAAACAATAAGCTACATTTCAAATCTCTCAATTTCCCTCATAAAACCATAATTGTTTCTAAAATATACATATTATTCATATCTATATTCTATTTCTTATTCTATTCTTCTTATTTACCAATTCCATATTACCATTCCAGACCATAATCAAATCAATAATTTTCATCTCAGTAGTATTATCTCAAACCAAAATCTTAAGCCTTTTTAACCCTTCAAATAGATTTTTAATTCTCATTTTTAAATCTAATTCTAGCTTTCTTTTTGTGCCAAGCAGGTTTCCATAAGAGAGCCTTTAAATCATCAAATCTCCATATTTGATCCTGTATAGTCCTGAACAATTCAGTCCGATCATGTTTCTTTTCTCTTTTTTCCAATATTGTCAAAGCTGTATAGTTCTTTTTGTTCAATGTAATAATTACCCATTGATTATCCATATTATCACAATCCTCAAAATCTCGTATTTGCAAATCAGGTCCCTTTGCTTTTGACTTTGTAAGTATTTCAATGGAAATCCAACTTTGGTCATCCAAGTTCTCAGTAATATTTTCTTCTAAATTGCTTTGTTTTTCATTTAGTATGTGAATCGTAGAGTAGTCAATTAAAGTCTGGCAGTCATTTTGAAGTTTTATAATGAAGGCATCTAGTCTAACATTCACTCGCTCATGAAATTCATAAATTCTTCCTGACATATGTTTCCAAATCAGTTGTAAATGGGATTATTCCATCTCTTTAAATTGTATAAGTTGCTTGCCAGTCTCTTTAAAGTTGGTATTCTTCCTCTATTATTCCTTGTGCTGAAAATTAGTAGTTAATTCTGGAACATCATCTTTAAAGTTTTTTCTAGAATAAATCCAAAGCTAAACTGTAGGTAAACCTTGTATTTGTACTCCAAAAAAAGAGAGCCATCCATATGTCTAAGAAAGCACTTTAAAGCCAGGTTAGAATAATAGAAATGAAAGCAGAGGGGGAAAAAACAAGTATCTTCTTGCGGTCAGATAGGAATGTCTGGGCATAGAGCCAAGTCTGGGCATCGAGCCAAAAGACTGAATCCACACCCCGCGGACCAAGTGCAAAACAGTGAAAGTTCTCAAACGGATACTTTGTTGCTAATTTGAAACAGCACAGAAAAAAAAACCCAGCATGAGAGAGAAAATATTTTAAACTGAATAATATAATTAAAATGATTTTTCTAAACGTAGAAATAAATTCAAATAAAATAGCTTAAGACACCTTATGTACAGAAGGGGGGGAGGAATAAAAAAAAACACTCCACCCCCCTCCCTAAAGGTTTCAAGCTAAAACAAGTAGGCAGAAAGACACAGAGTTTTTTCAGGATCCCCGAAGTCTAGCAATTCACATAGTCAATAGAAGTTAATTGTTTTTCCAAGCTCTTTTTCCCAAATATCCAAACGCTGCTCTCTTAAAGTAGGGAAATAATTCCAAAAGCTTTTCACAGGAAGGTAGTTAGGGTACAGAGAGGGAAGGAAAGGTCTCACCCAGATCATCCACGGTGGTTCTTTATGCTTAGCTGTTCTTGTGGCTTGCGGCTGGAGCAGCTAGGTGATCGGCCATGTTAATGGCCGATCTTTTCCCCGTTGGCCCAGAGGAGCTGTCTCGGATCTCGGAGGGAGCTGCCGCTCCCTCCGCAATCAACGAGTGTCCTCCCCAGCGGTAGTCGCCCCTCCAAGGTGACTTTTGACCCTGTCCAGGGTCTACCAGTGGGGGGAAACCGATCGGCAAAGGGAACGGACCCTTCGCACGACCGCAGGCGCTGCAACCGGAACCGGAACCAAATGTAATTAGTTTTACCCCTTTATCCTGAGTCTGTCTATGGCTTTTAGCAAGTTTTCTTTGTAGGTAAACAGGCTTAATTTAAGGTTATTGCTTTTCGTAATTGCCAAGCCTTTGCTACATTGTTTAAACTGAGACATGCCTGAGGCAGCTTAAAGAAAAAAAAACCCCAGAGTTTAGTGTTTCTTTATTCTGGGAGGCTTTTGTGAACCTTTCTTGCGTTGCGCTTGATTCTTGTGTCTTTAAGGGTACAGGGAAGGGACTGGGGGGGTACATTCTTACTACACTGTGGAAGGAGAGCTCAGAAGGCAGGGAGGAAGAAGAGGAGAGGGAGAGAGGAAGAAGGGCTGACCGACTAGCTCAGGAGTCTACAAACTTAGCAACTTTAAGACCTGTGGATTTCAACTCCCAGAATTCCTCAATCAGCAATGATGGCTGAGGAATTCTGGGAGTTGAAGTCCACAAGACTTAGAAGTGCCAAGTTTGAAGACCCCTGAGCTAGCTGGTAGTGGTGCATATTAATAAACATGGATAAATTGATCATACATTTGTCAGTGCAAAGGGAAAGTGATTCAGCAAAGGAACTGCCACTGAAGAAATTAAAACCAGTACTTTTTAACTTTTTTCTACAGTTTGTAACATTTTATTAGATTATAGAATAAAATACCAAAATACAAAAGCAAATAGTGGGATTCAGTGGGGAGGAAAAAGGGGGAAAAGTGAGGGGGAGAAGGGAAAAAGAACAGACTTCCTCTGTTGCAGTAGAAGGAAGCATTAACATTGAACCTCAACTTTTTACTTTTCCATAATATTATAAACTAACCATTTCTATAACAACAAATGCATCTAATCAGCAAAACCCAAAATCCCCCCCTTTTTTTAGTCATCAAGTTTTTGACACCTTGCTAAGCACTGCTGGTATTCAAATATGGTACAATTTGTGAAAAGGTTGAAAAGCCCTGTTTATATGGAAAATCTCCTTATTATGGGAGAAATGATAAGATTATTTGTCTGTATGTACATCTGCCAACTCAGGGGCAAAGGGTGGCCAATACACCAGTGTCAAAATGTCACTGAGGAATTCACATGACCCCTTTATATATACCTGACATGTTTACATATAACAACAAATCTGCATACAGACGGGAGGTTGAACAACTAGCCTTGTGGTGCGGCCGAAACAATCTTGAACTGAACACACTCAAAACTGTAGAAATGATAGTAGATTTTAGGAGAAACCCTACTATTCTACAACCTCTTACAATACTAGACCATGCAGTATCAACAGTAGAGACCTTGACTTCCGGTTCTGTATTGCGGCGCTAGCGGTCGTGTGGAGAGAGTTGTCTCTTCGCTGTCCGGTTTCCCTTCGCCAGTAGACCCTGGACAGGGTCGAAAGTCACCCTGGAGGGGTGACCACCATTGAGGAGGACCCTCGTCTGACTGTGGAAGGGCGGCAGCTCTTTCTGCGGTCCGAGACAGCTCCTTAGGGCCGACGAAGAAAAGATCGGCCATTAACATGGCCGATCACTTAGCCGCACCAGCCGAAAGTCACAAGAACATCTAAGGTAAAGAACCACCGTGGAAGATCCAGGTGAGACCCTTCCTTTCCTTTCTTTACCCTATCTACCCCTGTGAAAAGCCCCCTTGGAATTATTTCCCTGCTTTGATAGAGCAGCGTTTGCTTACTTGGGAAGATAAGCTTTGGAACAAAAGGAAAGAATAATTAATTTTAATGACTATTTCTACTTTTGGATACTCTGGGGTCCCAAAAAAAACCCTATTATAGAATTTTATTATTCTATTTATTTGGAGAATATTGTTTCTTGTATCTTTTTAACTGGAAAAAAACTTTATTGGCTCTGGAAAAAGATTCTATAACCTACTGGGGACATCTTGTGGTGAAATCTGACACTGCAATTGCTTTTTTTTTCTTTGATTTTGAGGCTGGCTTTGACCTTCAAATTATCATAAAAGGGAAAAGATAAAGAAGCTGAAACAGCTGGGTGGTGAAACTAACTGTTAGAAATTGTGGAGGTGGATACTGGCTGACTGTTATTAAATATAGCCTCCACTAAAAGACTAAAGGACTATTTTTAATCACCACTGAAATGGAGGAACTTTACCCACCACTTAATTACAATCTCATACTGGAAAAAATTCTTGAAGCCACTGAGCAAATGGACTCCAGAATGAAAGTTAAAGAATGAAAGTTAAAGAACTACAAATTAAATCTCAAACTTTAACTGATCAATCTACAGGCCAAGGAATAGCAGAGGAGGAACAGATCAACATCCAAGAGGCCTGTATGCAACACTACATACAACTCAATGAGATGGAGGAACCTTATCCACATCTTAATTATAAACTTATACTGGAAATTTCTTTTTGAATTTACTGAGTAAATGAATTCCAGAATGGAAGCCAAAGATGTTGCTCCAAAATTGCAAACTGATTTCCAGACTCCAATTGACTATTCTACAAGCCAAAAAACAACAGAAGAGGAACAAACCAACACCAAAGAGGACTTTACACTATTCTATATACAATCCACTGAGATTTTTGATGAGTGATTTTAATTAAAGATTTTAATTAAAGTCAAAGAGTGACTTTAATTAAACCATATGCAACTTCAAAAGCAACAGGAATTGATGTTCAAACACAATTTATTGAGAACTGTGACAACTTTGATAACCAATTACCAATTACAACATTGGACATAACCGATTGTGCTACTCAGCTTAACCAAATATTGAGATTTGAATTTTTAGGGCAACAACGGAATAATTACAAAGGAGCCAGTTCCCTAAAATTGATAATGGGATGCTGTCCCTTGATTCAAATGATATGTCGAGGAATGAAGGGAGACCTATCTAAAGATATAGAGGCTCTGTTATGGAAACCTGCTTGGCACAAAAAGAAAGCCAGAGTAAGACTTAAAAATGGGATTTAAAATTTTATTTAATGGGTTAAAAAGGCTTTTTAGAGATATGGACTGATTTAATGTTTAGGATTTAGACCTATAACCGAGATGAAAATTATTGGCCAGATTATAGTTTGGAATTGTAATATGGAAAAGGTTTTAAATGAGGAGTTATTAGGATAAGAAATAGAATATATATGTGAAATAGAGTAAGAATGTATTTTTTGGAATAATATGTTTATTTTAGGTATGATAATCACTTTGTAATGGAGTGAGAACAAGGAAATGGATTGTGACAATGGAAGACATGGTATTAGTAAATGAGGAGTTATTAGAATAAGAAATAGAATATATTTGGGAAATGTAAGAATGTAACTGTTGGAATAATATGCTTATTTTAGACATTATAATTATTATGTTATGAAACGAGGGAAATTAGGGATACCCGAAGTGTAAACAATATGCTTATTTAAGGCTAAATTGGAATATGGTAATTGGAATTTAGTAAAGCTTAAAAACAGGATTTGGACTTGTATAGGTAAAATGTTATTGATAATTCTATTGATTGATTGAATTTTATTTAGAAATGTATTAATTTGAATATGCTATATTAATTGAGGGAAATAGAGAGGGAACTTTTAAGGAATTAACCTGAGCTATACATGTATGACTTTGTTTTTGTATAATTGATTACCCCATCACCACGTTGTTTCCTAAGCACCTTGATGTAAAAATTGAAAAATTAATAAACCTTGTTTAAAAAAAAAACAAAAAAAAAACAGTAGAGACCTTCAAGTTTCTAAGTTCTATAATATCTCAAGACTTAAAATGGACATCTAACATCAAAAAAGCACAACAAAGAATGTTCTTCCTGCGCCAACTCAGAAAGCTCAGACTGCCCAAGGAGCTGCTGATACAGTTCTACAAAGGAATTATTGAGTCTGTCATTTGCACCTCTATAACTGTCTGGTTTGGAACTGCAACCAAACAAGGCAGACTCAGACTTCAACGAATAGTTAGAACTGCAGAAAAAAAACAATTGTTACCAGCCTGCTTTTCACTGAGGACCTGCATACTGCATGAGCAAGAAAGAGGGCTGTGAAAATATCTACAGACCCCTCACATCCTGGACATAAACTGTTTCAACTTCTTCCCTCAAGACGACATTATAGGGCACAGCAGAACGACTAGACATAAGGACAGTTTTATCCCCCATGCCGTCACTCTGCTTAACAACTAATTCCTATAACACTGTCAAACTATTTAGTAAAGCTGCAATTCTATAATTCTCCTCATCTTTCCTATTACCTATCATCTTATGTCTATAACTTTGTTGCTTGTATCTTACAATTTATATTGTTTTTTAGTATCCTAGTATGATTTATGTTGTTTGCTTAGCTAGTATTCTATGACTATCACTAAATGTTGCAACAGGATTTATAATAATAATAATAACAATAATAATAACAATAACAATAATAATAATAATAATAATAATAATAATAATAATAATAATAATAATAATAATAATAATAATAATAATAATAATAATAATAATAATAAATAATAATAAGAATAATAAGTTGGAAGGGACCTTGGAGGTCATCGAGTCCAACCCCCTGCTCAGGCAGGAAACCCTATACCATTTCGGACATGTGGCTGTCCAGTCTCTTCTTAAAAACTTCCAGTGTTGGAGCATTCACCGCTTCTGGAGGCAGGTTGTTCCACTGGTTAATTGTTCTAACTGTCAGGAAGTTTCTCCTCAGTTCCAGGTTGCTTCTCTCCTTGACTAGTTTCCATCCATTACTTCTTGTCCTGCCCTCAGGCGCCTTGGAGAATAGCTTGACTCCCTCTTCTTTGTGGCAACCCCTGAGATATTGGAATACTGCTATCATGTCACCCCTAGTCCTTCTTTTCATTAAACTAGACCACGGGTCGGCAACCCGCGGCTCCGGAGCCGCATGCGGCTCTTTGAGGCGTTACCTGCGGCTCCGGAGCCTCCTCCGCCATTTTGGCGAGCGCATGCGTGCATGCGCGGGGGGTGCGGGGGGGTGTGCGCGTGCAGGGGTGCGCATGCGCGAACGGGCGCGCGTGCGCATGCGCAAACGGGTGCGCATGCACGAATGGGTGCGCATGCGCGAACGGCTCTCGCGCATGCGCAAACGGCGCGCGCGCATGCGCGAATGGCCGCGCGTACACTGAGAGCCGCGCGTACACTGAGAGCCGCGCGTACACTGGGGCCGCGCGTACACTGAGAGCTTATGCACTGGAGACAAATTCCTTATGTGTCCAACCACACTTGGCCAATAAAGAATTCTATTCTATTCTATTCTATTCTATTCTATTCTATTCTATTCTATTCTATTCTATTCTATTCCACTCTACTCTACCCTACTCTACTCTACTCTACTCTACTCTACTCTACTCTACTCTACTCTACTCTACTCCACTCCACTCCACTCCACTCCACTCCACTCTACTCTATCCCATCCCATCCCATCCCATTCTAAAGGCAATTGTGTACAACTCTTTTCTGTGGGCTGTTTTCCTATTAGATTTTGCCTAGTTTCATTCCTACTGCCTCTGATTTTGTAGTTCATAGATTCTATTCAAGTTATAGATAATCCTCAGGTTACGTCTGTTTGTTCAGGAAGCATTCAGAATTACAAAGGAAGTGGAGAAGATCAGAGGGGTGGAGGAATATCGAGGCATTGTCATCTTGGCTAAAGGGCAAGGGTAATCCAAAGGGCAAAAAGGGGATGGAGATAGATGAGTATCCTACCTGAACCTCCTTCTTGGGTGGCAGAGATAGAGGAGGAAAATCAGTGAGCCCTCCCCCCTTCAAGGCTGTCCTACCACTACCTGTACATGGTAGAGCCAGTGCAGCTGGTCCTGGCCATACTGCTCCTTGGCTTGCCAAACTTGCTCTACACCCATTTTCTCTAGGATTGCTTTGACTCAGGCACTGGCAGCAGCAATGACACTAAGGGCAAAGAAGCCAGTGGCAGCTCTCCCAACAACACTGAGTCCAGGCAGCATATGCTTGCCAGTTAATTCAAGTACAGCCCCATGAATTGCATTGTTTCTACTCCTTCTGCTAAAGGATTTATTGGCTGATGAGGAGAGTGGCAGCAGAATACAGCGGCCTCTTCATCTTGGTCATGCTGTGCAAAATGGCTAAAATGACAGAAATGGGTGGTGGGAAATAGGTGCCTATTGACAAGAATATGTTTCAGAACAGGACCTCGTGGAACATGATTGCTGAATTAGGCTTCTGACTGATGTTGGCAACTTGATGACATATTTAATAGAGCAGAATTCAGAAAAACAGGTTGAATTAGTCAACCTTCCTCCTTATCCAAGAGCAGGATGGGAGTGGAGAGTCTGGAAACAGGGGCAATGCAGAGTGAATTAGCAGTCTGATTAACCCACTAAGCCCATTATGAAAAGCTCTCTTTTAACAAACATATACAAGGAGAATGTATCCATTCAGACAAGCATCTGGACTTGAATGCACCATTTGGATGCTCAAATGAGACTACCTTCAAAGTTGTATACGATTATATTCATTTCTGGGAACACATACCAAAAATTATGTTGGCTCATATCCTTTGAAAATTCTGTGTTCTTTGACCCTCCAGTGAAACTCATCATTACCTTGAAGTTAGAAGGTAAACAAAAGTATCCTTTTAAGGACTACTGCTGTCATAGAAACTGTAATCAAGAAAACTCTTTCATTAGAACAATTATCTTGAGATAGACCATCAATTATCAAAGAAGTTTGAAGACTGTACACTGCTTTGTCTTTCTTCCTACTGATCTTCATTTGTTTCATTGATTAACCAGGACATTGCCATCTTTCATTCAGTGGATGCCTAAATGATTCATGGCAATTGTTTAGCCCCTGCCAAAGGAACAGTTGTCTAAGAACTCCAAAACCATTTGAAGTATTGGTACAAGAAGTTCCCACAATTTCTTCCTTCTTAAAAATGTCCTCACAAGTAATATAGGTACAACTTTAATTATAGATAAAGAAGCATCAGAATTAGCAACGACTATGTTCATATGACATGGAAAGCTACAGAACAGTGGCAGAAAATCCAAAGTCCTCATGTGGTCCTTTTGGGATCTTAAGAACTTCCTTAGAGGTTTCCTGAATATGACAAGTAAAAAGATTCAGACCCATTTTTTAGAGATTAAAAGAATTGATGTAAACAACCCTTAGAACCCAAACCTCTCTAATTTTTCTCCATCTTTTGGAATTTTGAAACTTCAAATCCCACCAAGTGGGGAAAAAAATCTTAAAAATTTAGTCCAAGCCATTGTGATGATATTATAATGTCACCAGCCATCATCAGATGGCCCCAGATAGTGCAGAAATAACAGGTTTAACTGCCCCCATCACACATCCAGGAAATTAGTGGCCTATCCATGCCATAAACTTATGTTAATGGATATGCACACACTGGCTTCTTATCCTTACATGCCATGGCTACAGATATTCCTCATTTAGCAACTTGGCCATTAAGTGAAGTGGGCATTAAGTAAAACCATGACAGTGCTCATGATCTTTCTTTAGCTTTCATTTGTTTTAGAGACCTGTGAGGATAATAAATGCTGATAAATTCAAAGCACCAACTATAAACATTAAGAGGGCCTAATTCTATTTGATACTGCATTCTTGTTCTCTGAAGTCCCTTCATAGGTGTTCAGGAGTTTTCAAATAAAAAGCTATAGGAGAATATTTAAACTTCTTCCAGCTGAAAGCCATCATCTCGATCAGTTCCATGCATACATACACATAATCACAGACAAAAATCACAAAGGCAGCTGCAAGCTGTATATTTAATGTGACATGAAATTCTGCTCCAATAGTTCATTCTGCAATGTGTTTTTATATCGTGTCCACCATTAACAGCTTTGTAGAACCAGATGAACTCTTTGAGGCCTGAATATCACCATCCAGAGTTGGGATCTGGGAAGTCATTTTCTGGCTACCACTAGCAGCAGCTGGAGAAATAATGTCAACTAATAGTTTTTTCAACCCTATGCTGCAAAAGAAATATCAGATTTCATGTAGCAGAACAGAAAGGGAGGTTGTTTGTTTCGATTCATAACTGAAGATGATCCAATACCACTTGGGATTTTTCCCAAGGCCATGCCTCTGTCTAATATCCAATTACAGATCTACCCTACACCCTCCATGCAGCACTTCTCCTCATAACAGATTACGGGAAACTAAGCAGAAACAGATGTTATTTGTAATTACTATGTAATTGTTCATGTTATTTTCATGGGAAGGGAAAGATTCATCAGACAGAATTTACAGTTGTCTGTGCTATCTATCTATCTATCTATCTATCTATCTATCTATCTATCTATCTATCTATCTATCTATCTATCTATCTATCTATCTATCTATCTATCTATCTATCTATCTATCTATCTATCTATCTATCTATCTATCTATCTATCTATCTATCTATCTATCTATCTATCTATCTATCTATCTATCTATCTATCTGACCTGAACCAACAGTGATTTATTCAACAAACCATAATTAACAAAATTGTGGCTTTGCACAATATGTAAACACATATTTATGCTCTATTCCAAACTCCTCCTGGATTTTTTTTTTTGGGGGGGGGAGGGTCTCCTTCTTTCAGAGACATGACTCTTTGCTCATACCTTATTTTTCTTGTCTAAGATATAAACATTTATTTTTGTCACTAAAGTGAAGCATATTTTTAAACCAGTCTTTATTATACACTAAATAATAATTTTCCTCCAATATTTCCAAGGTGACAATTGTATAATTTACAAAGAGCATAGATTGAAAGATTCAAAGTGGGAATATAAGAATATGTTTTTCTTTTTCCAATTATCTATGAATCATACTTTCTGCTTGTAAAATTCTTGCTCGGGTGATATGTTACTTAGAACTCTTACTTGCAAAATGAATAGAACTAGTCTTAGTATACTTCATTGATTGGTCAATTGACCATATCAAAGCATGAGCTTCAACCATACTAAAATATTATAAAATGAGATAAGATACAGAGAAATGAGATAAAATAAACTGTGGTGAGATGAAATAGAATAAAATATAATACATTAGATGAAGTAAAAATAAAAGCATAATAATAAGATAAAATAGTATAAAGTAAAATAAAACATGTATAATAACATGAATAAAGTTTCAAAACAGTGTATGTTTCTTTGCACGCAACCCCAATGTGTTCTATAAAATAGAAATTCATAAATAATCACAAGCACACCAATCAGTCAGCACAGCTCTTAATATCTTAGCATAGATGTATCTATATCACTGAAATGAGCAATTCAGAGCAAAATATTCCATTTTTTTTTCAAGTTTGAGTTTTTTATTATTATTTAATGTTATTATTATTTAATGTTAGTTTTATAAAGGCAACATTAAATATATTTGTGCCAAAACTTTTCTTTTTAAAATAAACTTTACCTATTTCACTGATAAATATGCATATTTTATATAACTACTAAAAAGAACATTAATTAAGCAAGTATAAATCAATGCTATGTACTTTTAAAATCCATGAACTACAACAGAATGTGTAGGCATTAAATCAGAATTCTACAAGCTTATAGTGATAAATGTGTCATAAGCACATTTAATTATGCAAAAGGTTTTTTATAACTTTATTCTATAAAATCAAGATACAAGATACATACATTGATTCCTCAGTGTTTTGCAAATCTTTTTTGTTTTGTTCTTTAAATTTAAAATATTGATGGTGCAACTGGAATATGGTCCGACATTACAGTTAAACCATGGTATAGTTATCTTCCTAATCAAGAAACCAAACAATAATTCCAGCAACTTTTATGAGTTTTTTGCTATGAAAAATAATAAAAATAATAATGGTGAAGTGGAAACCCAAGCTACTGTATATCCACTGAATTGAAATTCCTGGAAATATACCGTGGCACTTTCTGTGAACAGCAACTCAGTTTACCTAATGCTAACCCCAACTCGTTCTTTCTTTCTTCCTTCACTTTTGACACTTTGACAATTGTGTGCAACTATTCATTTTCGGTTGACACATAAAAAGGGGGGAGAGGGGATTGCCAGGTGCTTCGCTAGTCAAAATAATCTTTTGTCCCGTGGGAACCAAGGTCATTGGCTGCTCCCGAGATTGCTGGCTGAGCATTTTGTGAAAAGCCCGCCAAGAAGATGTATTGGGGAACATAGTTGCTTGCATAGCTTTAGAGGTGGGATTTCTTAACTTTGTATTGGGGAATTGTTACGTGTGTCTTTAGACTTGGTTTCACTTTTGACATGCTGATACTTTGTAACTAATAAACATGTTCTTTGAGGAATTTCCAAGCCTCAGAATTCTGCTTTATTTGTCTCTGTCTGTCGGAACCATGACAACTTGCTTCTGTGCATCACTGATAACAATGACACTTCTAATTGGCTTTCCGAGGGCTGGGCTGTAATATGGAGTTGCCTTTCCGATAAAGAGCAAAAGAAAGCAATAGACACATGGAAACTCAATATTTTGCTTCCTGCAGGCAGCCCGTCACCTGAAGATAATAGATCCTTCTGGAACAGTGCCAGAGTGGGTGTCTCTCCCCCCCCTCATTCTCTCCCCTCATGAGTGATCATTGTCATTTTAGAGCTATTCCATCTTATTCTTCTTAGGATATTTTTCCTGGAACTAAAAACATCTGAGAAGTAGAAAAAGACTAATGGTTTTCTAGTGGGGAATAGAACTACAGAATTCCTTATAAAAATTTCTGAATGAGACTGAATGATTGCACAGTAAAATCTGATATGGGAATTCTCTCTGCTTTACCTAGATTGTTCTTTCTCTCCAGGATTCTTTATTTTACAAAGCATGGGAACATCACACACTTTTAAAGACATTTGGGGTAGTTTATACATTTGGGGTAGTTGAGACAGAGCCTTCATAAAATATGCACACCATTGTTGACTCATATCCATTTAATACATAGCTTAGTAAAAAGCTTCCTTTTCCTTTCATTTAAAATATTCAGGAAGGAGCATTTTTTTTCTTTGCAAAAAAGAAACAACATTGACAGCATCTTCCTGTAGCTCAGTTCAGCAACGTACAATTGGGAATCATCAATACTAATAATACTGAACTCTGAACCATCACATTTGTTAAAGAGCAGGAAAAGACTGACCCCCACAGCACCCTCTATATAAAGGACCACATGAGCCAGTCTCTCCTCCAGGATCACAGGCTGGAACTGTCTGTTGATGAAAATCAAAATCATTGCAAAATAAGGCCTCCCATCTACACTCTTTCTGGACAGTTTCAGCAAGATACCACACTTGATGGTATCAAAAGCTGCTGATAAGATCAGGGAAAATGTACCGTGCCATCTAAGTCTCAACAAAATCTCAACAAAGGTCATCTAAGAGAGTGATCACTTAAATGATACTTTGCACACTGAGAAGGTTAATAATTGTATTGTGAGTTTTAAAACAGTAGACAATATGGTATTGCTTCTTTAGAGACAAGCATCTCAGAGAACTGCTATAGGTTGGATAGCCAGATAACTTATTAAATCAAATAACATTGTACTGGAATCCATGGGGCATATATTTAACTGTTAATTAAAGTTTAAAGGGACACTTAAATAAAATAGCAATGATCAGATCTAATTTATTGCACAAACTGAAGGACTGATTGATTTGTTTCTTAAGGCTAAGCATTCCAAAGACAAGAATCAATGAAGACCTCCCGATGCAAAGTAATGCTATGCATCTTTCAAAAATAATTTAAAGTTGGCACAAAATCTCTCTGCTATTCATTAAATCAGTCCATATTTTTCAGGCTTAGAAAATATACCTGCATGTTTTTACCTTGATTGCATGGAAATCTGAAAAAAAGATGCATTGTTTCAAGATAAGCAATTGTTTGAGCAGGATGCTGATTGAATTACATTTTTTACCAAACAGGATTTTGTAAAAAGGAGGGAAGCACACTCATTGGTTCATCTTATCGATAATGCTCAAGGATCAAATGATATACTACAAATTTCTTTTGAAGGATTATGGAAAAATAAAATGTGGAAGAACTTATCTTTCTGTTTCTATATCTATGAGACTAAAAGATGAAGCCAAAGTTGATTGACAGGTGCAATTCTAGACATTTATTTATTTCTCATTAAGCAGAGCTACCCAAGTAATTACACCAAAAGGTGCAATATAAAATATATTCCATACAATATTTTAAAGAATTTAGATATTATATCTATCATTTAAGTAGACTTAACTCAGCACATTTAAACCACCAAAATCTTCTTACCAATGATTCTTGTAGCACAACATGAACTGAGTTCAAAGTTCAGAGAAAGCAGGGTCCTCATTTACTTTTGACTATTAGTCAGGGAGATAGTGATATGCATTGAAAGAAAAGTGTGTGTGTTTGGTGTGAGAGGAGAGGAGAGGAAAGAAAAAAAATCAGCATTCTAAGAATTACTTCACATCATTCCCAATCATTATGGCTGCCTGTGTCTAATGTTTTCCCTATTTCCATAAATTCCTTTCCCCTTTCCCTGCATCCATTTCAGTATCTCTTCAAAACATCTCACCAATATTATTTGGTTTTTGGTAAATTCCACCAAACGCAAAATGTACAGTTCCAAGGAAATAGAACTAATACCCTCCATCTCCCCTCAATATCTTATCCAAAGTTCAAATCATGCAAAAGTTTAAATAATATCAAAAATCATTAATAGCAATATGGATAACATTGTAATTAATATCTTCTTCCCCGCAATGAAACATCCTGCAATCTCTGGCTGTTGCTTTCCATTTCTGTTTCAGAAATGAAGGAAAATAACTCTTCAATATGAAGAATGTTTCTGTTAGAAGTACAATGAAATTGTCATTGTTATGATATTATAGATAATATGAATGTCTAATCTGGAATTGTTACAAGCTATTTTTAGTAGGTTGGTATTATAACATTTATTAAAATAATGCTATAGGTTAATAAAATAAGCAACGATCCAAAGAATTAAAATGCAAGCTATGTAAAAATCCTACTAAACCCAAATATGTCTAATGTATTCAATAGCTAATTAAAAGCCAGCAAAGATAGGACTCCCCAATACAATAATAAAACACTGCAAAACAATTAGCAATTTGCATTTCTGTATCCTTTTCTCAATCAAGAAACAATTTATTAATTTGGGGGTTGATTATGGAGAAATAAAAGACCAAAGGAGCCTTTTTGTCTTTTTTTTTTTAAAAAAAATTCAGGATCTGGAATAGGTATAAAGAAAAGAAAGTGACTTATTTTCCTCATGATTTTTTAGTACAGTGGTCCCCAACCTTTCCAGCTTGGTGGCCTGGCCCCGCAGGTGTGTCTCTCTCTGTGTGTGAGAGTGGCAGGGCTCCACTCATGTGAGAGGCAGGCACTTGCACTCATGCACAAAGCTCCCCTCGCATGAACAGAGAGTGCTTGAGTGGAGGGCACTTGTGCTCATATGCGCAGCTCCACTCACATGAGTGCAGGGCCCTTGTGCCTGAAGCTGCATTTGCGTGAGTGGAGCTTTGCACATGATGCAAGAGCCCTCCGCTTGTGCGAGTGGAGCTTCATGTGCTTGCTCTTGCCCATTTCTCCCGTGGCCCAGTTTTGAGCAGGCCGCAGCCCACTACCAGAGGTTGGGACCCCTGATTTATTAGGTATATGATATAATCAGCTCTTTCCTAAGACAATAAGTTAATGTATGCCATTCAGTCTCCTAGTATGTGAAAGGAAGCCTTGAGGAAAGACCAATGCATTGACTATTAAAATTGGCTGGGCTTTTGTCAGCATGATGCAACTTTGGAAGAACATAAACTGCGTAATAGAATTGTTCCACCAAAAGTCAACCACCATATTTTTTGAAACACGTTCCCAATTTACTGTCTTGAAAAATCCAGCTGTAGTTCAGTCTGAATGTTTAAAAGTAGTTTGTGTGACTGAATTAGTATTAATTAACACTAGTGTTTATAAACATTTTATGCACAGAAGTAGAATATAAATTTAATGAGCAAATATCAACATAACGGCTTTGAAACAAATTGGCAAAAATTAGGTGATATCTTGTTTTTACAGCTTATCTATATGATATTAAAACTCTGGTGTCTGTAATTTTTAAAACGGGCCATCATAGAGCAAGAATTTTTAAACCAAAATATCTCAAATGGGCTAATTTATAGGCAAAATATAGGACTTGTGACTCATGAAAATGAAATTTGGCAAATTTGTGATTGTTTCAGTACAGATGACATGTATTTGTCCATTCTTATTCTTAGTTTGATGCTATGAATGTAACATAAAAAACCAATTGACTATGAGAAACACATAAGATAATGTATTTACAGGCACAGTTACAAGTTTACAATGCATTTCTCTATCTTCTTTTATATATATGATGGCTCGGCAGTTAAAGATGCTGAGCTTCTCAGCTGGAAAGCTGATAGCCCAGGTTTGAGACCTGAGCACTGTGCAATGGGGTGAGCTCCTGTTACTTTCTCTAGTTCCTGCCCACCTAACAGTTCGAAGGCATTCAAATACAAGTAGCTAAATATATACCATTTCGGTGGGAAGACAACAACATTCCATACTCTTCGGCTTATAGTCATGCTGGCCTCATGACCACAGAAATGTCTTCGGACAATGCTGAAACAGAGATGAGCACGGCCCCTTAGAGCCAGACAGGGTAACTTTTACCTTTATATAACGTAAAGAAAGTTTTGGAGACCAAAACTACAGGAATATTTCTACCTGAAATAATTGTGCAGATACAGTAGATAATCTGGTCTTTATTGAAAAGATAATTTGTATGGATTTTTAAATGTCAAAAAGCTGGCCTCTAGCTGTAAAACATATGAAATATGCCCATGGTGTCTACAATATATTACACAGAGGAAGCAAATTCCAATTACATATCACTTCATACTTCTCTATTTTCCCTATAAAAAGCCCTATAAAAAGCATTTTAACAAACTGAGCAAACAGGCAATTCTCAGATGTGTATCAGCTTCTTTTATCTTATAATAAAGAGTCTTTTATATTATGACAAGGAGTCAAACAGAATGATCCCAATATATCCAGAATCCCATATTAAATCAACTCACCTGGAATGTTGATAAAGGGTTGTCTTCTCTTTTCTTGGGGATTGCAGTACAATGAAAATTTAATTTAATGGACTATTTAGGGAGAGGTGGAAGCTATGTAAGGCATACTATAAATACCTTTTGCTTAGACTACTTATGCTGTACATTAGCTGAAAATTGCAGAAACCCACATCAGGCTGCAAGGACATTATTCCATAAATAGCACTGCTCATTTTGTGGTGGCTACTTGTACTCAAGTGAATAATAATGTTTCATTTTTGGTTGAATATAATTTTAGTAGCATGCACAGAGTTTTGCATTTGTCTGATGAACTGGTTAAGGTTTGGGTGTTTTTCATTTTCACAACTAATTACTCTGGTAGTTCATAAACAGTAAACTGAGATAGAAGAAGGGGGAGAATTAATTGAAAGATGAAAAATATAGAAGTGTAGATGTCTTTCCACTTTTCTGTAGCAACTTTTATAATACTATGATGAGGAGTTGTTTTTAATGTTACGTTATTTGAAACATAATGCTGGAAATAAGTGCTTTTGAATATCCTTGTAAGAATTTTCAGGAAAGTAGAACAAATCAAAATAACAGATAACATACTTCTTTTAAAAAGGCTGTAATGCTTGTCCATGACTTCAAGTTTTTTTGGAATATGAATTTTATTTAATTAAAGATTAACCACTGGGCTGACCCAGCAGTTTTGGAGTTTAAAGTGAATGACATGAGGGCTAGTCATTTCCCCATTTCAGGTGTAGAAATAGATTAGAATAGATAATTGAATTTTTATGTAACTTAGGGGACTTAGGAAAAATTACTTGGCTTCCATTTAAACTCTATTATTTATTAAAGAAAATAGCTTAGATTTTAACTTTGTTTCTCATAGGCCACAAGTGGCTCTAAGAAACTATCAAGGATATATTGCTGAAATTTGGTGGACATTTTGATGGTATGATTTTTTACATTTTTAAAATCACTATAATAGGTATGTTAAACCACTGGTATTGGGAAAATACTTATTCTACCTTTTTTAAAAAAGCATCTCTTGCCTCCCCACACACACAGCCTGAAAAAGGAGACAAAATGTTCAGTCCTGATTCCTTCAATGTCATCTCCACATCATTGCCAAGACCTCTGCAGAGTAATTGGAAACTGGAAATAATAATAGTTGTAAAAGTGTGATTGCACCAGCCAAAATAAAGTTGTCTTCCCCTTGTATAGTGATTCACATGTAACATTTGGAAGTAATTGTGTTCCCCTTTATGGGATTCCAAAGGCAATTGCTTCATTTTGCCTAATAGTAGGGCTAGTTCTGTCTAATTAAAGGCAGGCTCTTGGACTCTTACCTCTCCCAGCCTTTATCTATTTCACAACAGTTCCTCCACAATGATCTTAATTAAGCCTTCTCCTGGGTTTAGCTGAACTGAATTAAAATATCCAAAATAGCTTCTCCTATATTGCACTATGAATATGAAATTTCATCAAAAAATGTGAAAATAATGGAATCTGTTTCTTACACCAATTCCACACATTTCTCTTGGCTTATTCAGAAGCAGTTTAGAGTAACTTCCTTCCATGTGAAACAGGACTGTGGAATAAGGATTGATGAGTTTTTCTGAAAATATTTTTTCACGTTCATGACATAAATTCATTTCTGAATTTTTACTACATCATTTTGCGAATTTGGAAATGCATATAGTGTGTATGTTTATATTTATATTTATAAATAACTTGTATAAGTCCCCAAATTAGTACCTATTTGCATGTATATTTCTTTTAATAATCCCCTTTTTTGTCTAGCATTAATTTTTTTGCAAGCAATTTACCCGTTAATATCTGCTCCATCCTTATTCAGGAAGCATCACTGTGGCCATTTTTCCACAAGGATCTTAAGTATCTTCAGAACATCATATATTCTTCATTGAAAAGATGTAAAACCTGTCCTCATACTTGTTACTTGGCAGAATAATAATTAGATGAGCCTAGAAGATGCTGTAAGCCACGAGTGAACTGGGAAATGAACTCTGAGTACAAGAGAAAACAACAATGAATATAGAAGAATAGTATAAACAGAAAATAAAGAACAGAAAAAATAGTCTAAAAAAAAAAATAGGAAGTCTGTCTTTCCAGATTATAGAAAACTTTTTTCAGTTCAGGATTTATTTTTGAAATCTTTAACTTTCCAATTTATCACTCTCAAAGAATAATACATCTAAAATGAAAGTTTGGAAGGTATTCCTAATTCCTTCTAGTTTTATTGCTCCTATAGAAAATAGTTGTAAAGACATTATGAAAATAATTTTAAAGATTGGTGTAAATTATGTAGCTTACAAAAAAGATTAAATGATACCAGTTACCTAGTATTTTTATTCTGTCACTAGCACAACAATCTAGTCCAGTTAAATTACTATTTTTTTAAACAAGGAGACAAATAAAATCTTATTTCAAGATTATTAAACTAGATTTGTTTTCTGTCTTCTCAGGACATAGTAGGCATGCCTTAAAAGCTAATCATAATCCATCTGGGCACAAAGACTTTAAAGTCTGCAGGAAAGGTAGTTGCTCTTTTAATAGTATAATCACATGCTGCAGTAGATAATGCCAAACTGTTTGTGATGCAGCAGACAGATCTCACAGCAAAGTGTTATTGTCTTCCACATTGATCTTTACTTTAAAAGCTGCACAATAAACCTTCTGTGGCAAACATTTCTTATCATGATCATAAAATATTAGATCTTGATGATTTAGACCCTCACTATGATGACTTGCATTGCAATTTCAGCTTCTTTCATTACTTGGCAAAAAGTCACAAGAGTCAATGTTTGTATCACCTTGGTTAACCTCAGAAAACAGGAAACAGTACCAAGGTATGAGATTACCAAGTTTTTAATTAGACTGGGAAAATTTTAAAAAATCTCAAAAGAATACAATGCCAAATCAAGTCCATATTGATGCAAGAAAACATTATGGACATGCCCAGATAGTAATATTCTCACCAGGCATTTAGTTGTTTGAAGTAAGACTTTACATTAGTAAACAGTAATATTTTCAGTACTATATAAAAATGAAAGGTGATGGTTGTTTTGAAGAGCAAATGCTTTAGCAAATGTTAGGTATTGAAGTAGAGATTTTCTAGTTTACGAATAGAAGGGTCTATATAATCTCCCACAGAAAATAAATTGGGAACTTATCTGCCAGAGTCAGTTATAAGGGTAGAGGAAAATTTCTTCTGATAAAGAATTCTGCTGAAGGTGTAAATGTAACTTCCTGCTTGATTATGGAACTAATTGGTCCAATTGCTAACTCTCAGTCAAATATGCTGTATGGGCTTATAGTTGTAGGGATAAAATAAAGTGATATATGCCACCTTGAGTTTCCAAAAGGAAAGACAGGATAGCAATGTAATAATAAGCAATCTAATAGGCATACGATTGTATCTCTTCTTCTGTTAACACTTAACACTTGTTTTTTCCCAAGTCAGGGCATGTGCAATCACAATTTTATACCAGCAACAGAGAATAAGCAACATGGCATCATTAAATATTGGTTAAGGACAGGATTTCCAGGTAACCAGGCAAAACCTGAATTTAAGGTGATTGTGCACAGTCACTCATCTCCCAGTCATCTCCCAGTTGGATTATTGCAACATGCACTACATGGGGTTATCCTTGAAGAGCATTCGGAAACTACAACTGGTACAGAACACAGTGGCAAGGACAGTTCTGGGTGGCACATGTGACACCACTGTTACGTGAGCTGCAGTGACTGCCACTTTCTTCTGGGTTCAATTCCAGGTGTTGGTCATTAACTTTATTTATTGCATGGGTCCAGGGTATCCAAGGAACCATCTCACCCTGATGGGACTAACCCACCCCACTCTTTTCAGTGGAAAGGACCTACTTTGGATCACTCAGACAAAGAATTTCAGCTGGCAAGATCCAGGAGAAAACCCTTTTCTGCTGTGGCCCCTGTCCTCTGGAATATTCTCCTGTTGGAGGTGAGGTCGACCCCTATGGCCTTCCAAGAGACTCAAAATGTAGCTCTGCTGCTTGACCTGGGGCCCAAACACAGGTCTCCTACATTGGGGGTGGCTGATGGGTTAGAGAAGATTCCTACCTGCATCTTGGTTTTTAATGTTTAACTTCTCTATTCCTTTTTTCCCCTAATTTTAACTGTTTTTAGCACTTTTTAACTTTTTATTGTATTGTAAGCCTCCCAGAGTGACTGTATCATTGAGATGGTGGCATAGAGATAAATAAATAAAGCATAGAACATATTAGCCAGGGATGTTATTGAAGCTGTTACTTACCAGAAGAGCCTTTTATGATGGAAGCTTTTAGTTTCCATTTGAACATATCTAATACCACTCAGCTGGATTACATGAACGATTATTTGAGAGCAACAGCTTACTCCTGAGTAGACAATTACTCTCAAGATGCTGTGTGGCATGCTCCATCACTTTGCCCTTGTGGGTTTCAATATATCATTGTCAATAATCTTTTGGTCAGATGGTCCACCGATCTCATGGCTGCTCAGTCAGAATAACAGGGCTTAGTTCTGCCATAGTTCCAGGGCTCTGATCCGACATTGTAGGAACTGGCCTTTCTGCTGTCGTGTCCTCTCTTGCCCCTGATCTCTTTCTCCTCCTTGGATAGAGATATACTTGGAGTAGCCATGACAGAATCTCTTTTCAATTGTTTCAGAATCATCTTCTCCATTTATTTACTGGAAAATATGTGCATTATTATATAAATGATGAAAACATTTGCATTACATTTCATGAGAATTGCAATAGCAAAGATTTTTTTCTTTTTTATCTAAAAGAAAGCAGAGTTAGCAATTTCAAAAATAGTGAATAGGATGACTATTAATCCTATCCAAAACTCAGTGTTTTTTTAATTATTATTCTTAGATTTGCTAGATTTCTATTTATTCATTTCTGTGGCAAACCTGTCAGTTAATGAAAGAAAATTATCCACTTATGTCTTGTATAATAATCATTATAGTACATCTACTCCCACCCTAAATGCAGATTACTTGCTAACGCTTTGGTAGCTTTTGTAGAGTCTTGCAGAAAAACTGTAATACTGACAAATGTGCTTTAAAAAGCAGCAATAAAATACTTGATGGATACTGGAGATACTGGCTAATAATTAATCACCATTAAGCAGACAGAACTATCTAATGTTGGGCAGTTGTCACAAACAGATTTGAGAAATAGGTGGTTCAATCAAATCAGGACACAGAACTGTTCTTTTCCAATTAGTTTATGGCTCAGAGTTGAAGCTTCGTTGCCAAGAATTGCTAATGCTAATGGCAGAGAGGAAAATGTCTGTAATGGGTGGAGCAGTGATAAAATCTTAGTGCAGCTGTGTCACCCATACTGAGAGTCCCCCCCCCCATCCTGGCCTCCAACTTTGGAAAGATTTACAATTCTCATCCTTTTTTTTTTAATGTACTGTCTATTGTAAGCCTCTTTATCATATCTTTTTATAATAAAAATTGCAAGAAACTGAACAACTGATATTTGGCAGTTATAACACCAACATTCAGCACTCTTATTCTAGGGAACACTTTTATTCCAGAATCACAAGCTATTCAGAATTAATTTAAAAGAAATAGGAAGGATTTTTCTGTCATTAGAGGTGAATGATTACAGAGTCTACATACAGTGGCATCTCGATATTCATTGTTAATTGGTTCCAGGAGGCATGATGAGTTCCAAAATGATGACTACCAAACACATTTTTCCCATAAGGAATAATGTAGTGAGTCATAAGGCAGCCGACACTGACAAATTCTAGCTTGTGCATTGAAAACCAAACAAATGATGAGTACTGGGACAAAAATTTTGCATCAAAATGTGTTGAGTACCAAATTCAATGAGTTTCAAAGCAAGGTGTCACTATATCTCAGTGAACAATTAAAAGGGTATTCTTACCAGAACGTGCATTTTATTATGAATTTTCACTTTCACTGTAGATAGATTGACAAGCTCAGCATTCCTTTTTCCCCTATGCCATCCTACATTCACCTTCAAGTAATTGGAGTTGCATTGGTTCATTTTTTAAGCCACTCTGCGGAGATCAAAAAATGAAATCCTTCCTTCTGCACTCAAAACACTTTTCTCAAATATCCCTTTTCTTGATTTCCACAATCCCAAGGAGATAGTGAGGCTCAGTATTTGGTCTGATAATCAAGGTGGGATCTATATATTATTAGCAGATTGATAACATAAGCTTAGTAGGAACTATTTTTCAACAATAAATAACAAGCACATATATGGAATGCCAGACAGGGGGTTGACAGTGACCCTACCTTCTTAGACAGCATCTAGAAATATTTAAAATATTTTAAAATACTTTAATTCTTAAAAGATTTGCTGCACATGTTGTTCATTCATTCACTTACACTGACTCTTTTTGGACTTGCAGGCAGGATTTTACCATTATTTTTCTATCTATTACTCCTTCTTTACTTCTTCTATCAGGGTCTTTCTTAAATTCCCTCATATTTTCCAAGTATCAGGATCTTTATCCAATGATATATTCCTTCACACTGTGTTATCCAAACTGTTTAAGTTTTATTATTCCTTCCAGTGAGCAGTTTGGTCATGGTGACCTATTTAAAACTAGGGGCTAATGCCGATTGTTACTTCAATGACATTATGTTTTTGGATTACTTTAGAAGACCCAATTTGCCTTTACTAAATGTTCTTCTTTACAGAGTCTTGTGGAGATAAGGAGCTGATTACCTTGTGTTGGTCAAGGTCACTTGAAAGCTAACTAGCATTGTAGTCAATATTACAAAATTTCTATTTTCTAACAGCCCTTTTCCCCCCAAACAAGTTTATATGTGTGTGTGTGTGTGTGTATGTGTGTGTGTGTGTGTGTTGATAAAATTCTTACAAGAAAAAAGCGAACACCAGGATAAAAATAAACAAGGCTGTTTAATATAAATAAGCCTGTAGATAAAAGAGCACTTAGCTTTCGTCGGCCAAACTGCAGACGTCCTCAGAGTTGGAGTGGGAGGCATTCTGGGAGCTGGCCTATATAGCCTCCTGCCTCTGTGCCCGGCTTCTCGAGTGCGTCATCATCCCATTGGTTGTAATAGTCCACAATATGCTGAGTTGGTCTACACCTGGCAATCTGTCAGTGGCCTTGCTGGTTGCCTTCAGATCCTCCTTCGCTTTCCTTGAGCGCGTACATGAACTCGGGGGGTGGCTGTCCAGCTGCCTTTGCTCCTTATCTCCTTATCTGTCTTATGCTCCTTATCTGTCCAGCTGCAAAGGCAGCTGGACAGCCACCCCCTGAGTGCATGTACGCGCTCAAGGAAAGCGAAGGAGGATCTGAAGGCAACCAGCAAGGCCACTGACAGATTGCCAGGTGTAGACCAACTCAGCACATTGTGGTCCTAGTGGACGATCACTTGACTATGAGCCAGCAGTGTGCAGCAGCAGCCAAAAAAGCTAATACAATCCTGGGTTGTATAAACAGAGGCATAGAATCAAGATCACACAAAGTATTAGTACCGCTTTATAAAACCCTAGTAAGACCACACTTGGAATACTGCAGCCAATTTTCGTCACCATATCACAAAAAAGATGTTGAGAATTTGGAAAAAAATTAGAGAAGAGCAACTAAGATGATTAAAGGCCTGGAAACTAAAACATACGAAGAACGGCTGCAGGACTTGGGTTTGGCTAGTCTAAAGAAAAGAAGAAATAGGAGAGACATGATAGCAGTATTCCAGTATTTGAGGGGCTGCCACAAATCACCAGAGGGCAGGACATGAAACAATGGTTGGAAACTGATCAAAGAGAGAAGCAACCTGGAATTAAGCAGAAACTTCCTGACAGTGAGGACAATTAACCAATGGAACCGCTTGCCTCCAGAAATCGTGGGTGCTCCATCACTGGAGATTTTTAAGAAGAGGCTAGACAGTCACTTGTCTGAGATGGTATAGGTCCTCCTGCTTGAGGAGGGGGCTGGACTAGAAAACCTCCAAGGTCCCTTCCAGCTCTATTCTATTCTATTCTATTCTATTCTATTCTATTCTATTCTATTCTATTCTATTCTATTCTATTCTATTCTATTCTATTCTATTCTATTCTATTCTAGAATAGAATAGAATAGAATAGAATAGAATAGAATAGAATAGAATAGAATAGTTGAAGACAGTTTTTTATGTACTGATCAAGTCACTTCCTTATCTTTAAGTTTATTTCTTCTTTAATTCAAGACTCTTTATCAACTACATTTTCAGTTTATTTTCACAATAACATCCTTCATGCTATCCTAGCTTATTGGTCAATCCCTATTTATTTCAAGCATATGTAGCCTAACAATTTTTATAAAGATGATCAGTTTCCATAGTTTGATGCTACTATATATTCCACTCTTCATCTCTCTAAAGGAATGCCTACATATGTCCTTTCCTTAAGTAGATAACAGCACCAAGCACATGCATGGAATTCAGCACATGCATGGAAGGAATGCCTAGACAGGTTAGGTTTTGTAGAAAGCTACATACTGTAGACCCCAGATGTCAGCCTCACTGATAAGACCTTGGCAAAAGTTCCTGAATACTCAACTTGGTGTGGTTTGATTAAGCTTTAGACTTGAGTTCAGCTTACCCTCTCAGTTGTACAACATAGCAGGACTAAATACAATTTTTTTATATAATAAAACAAAACAAAAAAAGAAAAAGTCACTAAAGTAATTGATGTTCCTTTGTCAAGAAGAGGCAATTCCCCTTTTATGTACATAGTAGTTTTGTTTCTGCTTCTTCTTTCTCTTGCCATTCCAATTATGCAACAGACTGTTTACTCTGCAGCTCAGTTTTGAAGCTGGGTAATGATTAGTTGTTGATACAATTGATTAACTCTAATAATAGCTGGCTCTCAATTTAGTACCCACATCGTGGCAATGTAAAGCATCCAAACATTCAGAGTCTTCCAAATTTGCTAACTGTTCCTGAATTTGAATATGACAAAAAAGAAAACTATTCAGTATTACATTTAATATATCTAAAATTTAAGTTAAAGTTGCTATAAGTCAAATCAGATTTAGTTTGTCCTGGCTTGGCCTACTATTTTTTAGAATGCTGTTTCTGTTATGCTACTCCAAGTTCAAGCCCAGCCTGGAAAAACTGAGCAATCCTGGTGTTTGCATACTTGTATTCAATTTATTGAACAGTGGAAAAAATGCTGTGAACGTCTCTCATCCACATGTTTATTAAGAGTCTTTATATCAAATCCCAACTATGACTGAAGGCTATTTAAGGGGGAGGGGTAGTATTTATGGAATCTCTTCCTCTGCCTAAAACTCTGGGAGCTGGAATTCCAATACATTTTGAGGGTACGAGACTAATCATGCACTAGGGCAATTTCTAAAGCACCACTGCTTTATTTTCAAGTAGCCAGTCCTATCCCTAGACTCTAAATATAAAGAGTATGATAAAGTCCTCTAATTGATAAATTTGATGAAACATCCAACTGAAGTAACATATAATTGTCCCTTTAAAAGATGTCACAATCTGTTTACAGGTTGCAGCACTGAGCTATGGATTAAATCCATAGCTTGGTTCTCGGCTGCAGTGGCCTTCTGGAAAGGCCTATGACTGAGAAATGCAGGCCTGGCTGCAGAAGATGCTGCAGAAGTGGGCCGGCGAGGAGAGGCGTGGCAGCAAGGTAAGTGGGTGCGGGTGCGTGGGGCAACTCCACATCCCCCCCGCCCTAGCTTGATTTTTAGGTGTGTGCTGCACCCCAAAATTAGGGCTTATTTTGGGGGTAGGCCTTATATTAGCCCCCCCCCCCAAATCAAGCTAGGACTTATTTTCTGGATAGGTCTTACTTTCGAGGAAACACGATAGTATGAGAGTATCTTGAGAATACTCTCAGGAAAAAGAAAGTACAAATCCAGTCTATTTGAAGATGCCATTCTTCAAATAGTTTACAGAATCTGTAAACTATTTGGATTTTTGTTTCTCCTTCCATTCAATTATGTCTGATGCTTGGAGACTGGAGAAGTCCCAGCAGTCTCCTTGGCAAGATTTTCAGAAGTTATTTGCCATTGGCTCTTTCCTAGAGCTGCAAGAAAACAACTGGCTCAATTGGCTTTGTGCCTAAGGCAGGACCAGAACTCACGGTCTCCTGGTTTCTAGCCTGATGTCTTAACCATTGCACCAAACTGGCTTTCCACAAACTATTAGAATAAAAATGGACAAAAATTACTTACTACTGAACTAGAAATGGGAATAACCTCTGCCAATTGGCCCAGGCCCTGATGGGGATGCATCATACTGAAGGTGGCTAATGGATTAAAAGAAGTTTCTGCTTCCACATCTTTATCAATTTTTAGGTTAATTTTAATGTTATATTTATTATTGTAATATTTTAATGTCTTTTCTGTTCCTTTTATTTGTTGTAAGCTGCCTAGAGTCATTTCTTGCTGAGACAGACCACATATAAATTTCATAATAAATCAATAAAACTATTATAATCCAAAATCTTTTATTATTTTTATTGTTTTAAAATGTTTCTAGTATTTTAATTGTAATATATTTTTTGAATAGTAAACTAATCAGAGTCATTGACTGACATGGGCAGCTATAGAAATTGAATTAACTGAGTAGCAGTCAAGGAATAGTGATCATCCCATAATAAGACAACTATTCAGCCCTTAAAAAACAGTATAAATGACCCCCAAAATGGAGACAGACTACCTTCTCACCAGCTAGGTGAAACTAAACATTTCAACCAATTTGTTGATAACATTGGAACTTTCATTTGCAGGCTACTGGATTGCCACCAAACCAAAAATAATAATAATAATGACAGTCTACCCTCAGACACTAATCAGTCAACCTTAATCCTTATGTGTTTCCTCAGGTCTTGTGGTTGTGAGAATATTATTCAATCTACAGGGTAAGCACATGCAATAGAAAGTTTTCCTATTAGGAATGGGTTAATCTATCAATTCTGATTTTGCTTAGGTTCTTATTTTCCCATTTTTGCTTCCTTTTTGTATCAGTTTCTGGTACTTGGGTGTGTGTGTGTATGTTTGGTGTTTTTTTTTTAAATCCCTATGAAAACTCATACAATTGTCATACAGTTTTTTTCTTAATGGTCACATTTTCATACTTACCACTCCCTGTGGTTTCTCTAGTTCTGAGATATTGTGTTTCACTTGCATTAATACAGTAAATATTTGCAGAACTGTACTTCATGGCATCACAACTTTACTGATCATTTTACATAGTGCAATTACTGTGGCATCTTTGGAAATGTAGATCCTTAAAATGATAAAGTAAAATATTTCTTTGGGATTTTAAATCAATGATGGACTAGAGAATTACAGAATATCAACCTTTTGCAATGTGCAGCACTAGGACAAATAAGCCTTCATGTATTAATTCACTGTCATAACCATATCTCTCTTTTGGAACTTGAAGTTTGGAAGATAGGTTACACATTCTGCCATACTTCTTTTTTAGATCCTGCAGGTCTAATTCACTGATTTTAATATCTTTAGCGTTTAATGTTTAGAGTGCCTTTAAAAATAGTGGCAATTGAATGGAAAGAGTTAGGTCTCTAAATGTCCAGTCCTGTTGATTATGTTTCATAATTACAAAAAATGTTATACTTTGTACAGATGCTTAAAAGCATCTTCTTAGGTCACATCCAGTAACAGAAACAGTTGCTGGTATAAGCCCAGCATCCTATTTAAAGCAATAATAAGCATCACAGAAAGTTCAGTCATCATGCCATCTAGTTGAAAAAAAAATCTACATTTTTTATTAATAAAAATGATGAAACATTTATAAGTTATTTTCTGACAGTTTACAGAGCTGCAAATATATAGCCTGAAAATAAGAAATATGCACACTATTAACAAATATTATTCCACATCTCTGCTGATATCATTCAAAAAGACAATTTGTTGACCATAATTACATAAATGACAATGCTTTACCAATGATCACTATTAAATACAAGACAGAACCATACTTTGAAAAAGAATAATGAGTCTGCCATCAGGGCACAAATTTTAATAATTCTAACACTTTCAAAATGTGCTTTACTGGTAAAGTTCTTCATTATTAAATCTAACCTAGGAAGTCAAATTGGATGACAGAAAGCAAATGCAAGGATATCTTATTTTACTTCCTCCATAACCCTGAAAGTATTATCTTTGACTAAGCAAAAATACTTCCATTTCTACTTCTTCATAATATGCAGTCAACATAAGGAAAACTTACATTTGGTGACTAGTTCAACTACCTATTCAAGTTCACTTCCTGAATATTCTTGCTCTCCACCTGCTTCAGTATCTATTACCTAAAATCATCACTGAAAAAAATGACTCTGTAGACCATAACTGTTACTTAGAAATTAAAAGGAAAAAGCCAGATCTCCCATAAACATGTGCTGAACTTGCAAGGTGGAACATGATGAAATGTGCTGTAAATTGTGATGACTCAAGAGAAATGCTTTCATGTATTTCCATGTGATGTTGTGATGCACGTACAAAAAGATGAAGCTTGTGCCATGTCAGCATACATTTTGGCATGGACACAAATAGGTGCCTATAAAATCTCTTTCAAGTATATTACTAAGCTTTCCGCTTGGTCCTTCAAATAAGGGTAATTCATTTAATCTAAATAACTCACTCATTTCTCTTATTCCTGACTGATACATCACATGTTTCACATTCAGTTGGTTGGATGATGCTTCCTGGCTGCATCTACCTAGAAAAATGAGATGTGGCTCTGAAAAAAATAGTCTAATGTCAAATGAACAAATTCAAGCAAGATGAAGCCATGCTTGAGCAGCTTCCAGTGATTTGCTGTCTGCAGATGATCATTAGATGGCACAAGGATGTTTTCTGTATCTCTTCAAAGCCAGATGGATTTTTGCAATCCAGATTTGGTAGCCCTACTCTGTATGTTTGGATTAAATTTCACTTTATTAGCCATCATCCAATAATAGCATTTAAAAAGTTATTTCTAAGAAAAGTAATAGTGAACATGACTTAAGCAGAAATTTTACTGTGAGAACTTGCATATTAAATTAACCACCTTATTGGGAATGTTTTTAGCAAGCTATTTCAATTTTTTAAATCCAGAAAACTTAATCTTTTTTATTTTCCTGAATAATTCAATTTTTCATATTAATTTTATTCATATCTGATTCTTTTGAGTTCAGATTCTATTATTAGTTGACTCATAGAATTGACTTTGATGATTCCTTCAATAGCAACTTTATGTGAACTTCTTGGTGTTTTGTAACCTCAGACAACCTGACTCTTCCCTAATTTTAACTTTCTTCCTCACTTTATGTGGGCAAGCACATCCTAATATTCTTGTCTTGGCCCAGCTGGTACATGGAATGTCTGATTCAGGCATCCTGTTTTTGAAGCCAATAATTGCACAGCCCTGTGTTATCTTTGCAAATTTTCATGCCCTGTGAGGTTGTACCAAAGGCAATCTCTCTAGAGCTATAAAAAGACAGCTACCTCCTCATCCCATGAGAGCCACTAAGTTTAAGATAATTTCAGCTGAAGTTACATTACAAAAGTTCCTGTGGGAGAAAATGTCTCCTCCCTTGTGCACCCACTTACTGCATTTCCATAAATCAGTAGGTCTGGTTTAAAAATAATCCTACCCGCACCCAGCAACTACTGACTCATTTTATTATCCATAATTACATGTAGAGACTCTTAGTAAGTAAAAGGGACAGCAGAAAAAAGCATTTAGGAAGCAGCTCCTTAAAATAACTCTGAAAGTTAATTTATGGTAAATATGTGAAATTCATGTCAGTTGAAGACTGATTCAAACATATAGGTGCTTATTATATGTCCTGTACAGCTCTCATGGGAATTTTGCTACCTCCACATGCACTTCTTGGAAAATACACCTCTCTAGAAACCCTTTCAAACATATTCTGTGAAAACATGTTTGCAAGAGAGGACTGTATTTATGGTGGAATCTGATTCTAATCAGTGAATAGGAGCAGTTGCTATCTTATTTGGACAGAGAAAAGAACAAAAGAGAAGCAACAGTTATCTGGAAAATGATACGGTATTCTGTTTGAAAAAAGCAAGTAAAGAATTATAAACAGTTTATAAATTTTACTTATTCCAAATGAATCAAGTTAATATTGCTTAATGGAAAAGCCACTTTATAAAACAAAAGTTATCTTGTAAGTATGTGTGCATCTTAATTATTTTCATCAAAAGTGATCTTTAGGAAGAGTTGTAAAAAATAGGGAAAATCCTTTTAAAAGAGGATTCTCTTTAATGTAGTTTTTATTCATTACCAACATCAAGCATAACTGTATGAATTTGAATTACCCCAGGAAAAGATGCAGCTGAATTGTACAGGGAAGTGGGCAACATTTATGTTCTTGTATGCTCCAAAGCACTGCACTGCCAGCCATGTTTCAAATTAATAGATCTCATTTGGAAAGGAAGAGGCTGGAAGCTGAAGGGATGAGTTCTGATTTCCCATTTTGACAATTTGCTGTTAACTTCTCTTACTTTCTCAGTATTTTGTCTTATCTTCATGGCAGAGGGTCTGGGTATCTGCAGGACTGCATGTCTTCAGACATTTCTGCCCACCCATATGTTCAGACAGAAGGAATGTGCTCCAGGTCTCCTCAATTCACCCTTTGTCCATTCTTCTTCCTGGGCATATGATCCAGAGTGGACCTTAAATGGTTTGTTCCAGGCTTTCTGGTGCACAGATATACCCCAAAACATACAGACACAATACAAGGAAGAACAGAAACACATGCATAAATATGGGGCATACTTTGTTCTATAGAATTAAATACAGATGTCTCCTATGGTCACTCGTAATAACTGAGTTGAAAAGAATTAAGAATTAGCAACTACCTTGCTAATTTTAAATTTTCCCTAGTGCATTCAATGTTGTGGAGAGAATAGCAGCTTTATATCTGAATAGTGGAAAATATTAGAGTTCAACAGACAATTTGTGAACATGGGTATCCTAATTTGTCTCTGAAATCAAACAATAGCTTAAATTTCTTTTGGGCCCTTCTTGAGCTCCTTCAGTTCATTTTACAAAATTTACTCAGCTGAAACAATTAATAAACATGGAAGCACAAAATGGAACTCAGTTTTGTTGGCCTTTAAAGTGTGATTTACTCAAACTTAACCTGAGCATTATTACACATTCTAACAAATGATTTTTTTTTTAAAAAGTCAGTTGTTTGCAAAGGATATCATATTATCATTGTCTGTTAACTTCATCTAAGAACAGACTTTGATTTTTTTTTTTACTAAAATACTTTATATATTTATATTTAAATGTTTTGTACCTGGTTGTATGAGTGGTGGGAGAAAGAGAGTTAATTTGCTTGACAGATGAATTAAATCAAATTATGGCTGGCAGTTAGAGGGGTGTCCATAGGTAAATCGTAATACCAATATGGCAATACACACACATCTGATGTAAGTTGCAGTATTTCCATGATCATCCCATAGACATTTTTTGTTTATAATGTTCCTATATTTTCATTGCTTAATTATCATATTCATAATTTAAAATAAGAAAACTTCAATAATAAAATATTGGTGAAAATTTATCCTCTGTGAGGATGGAAATCTCTTAAATATTATGCTACAGCAATTTTCCAAATTTTATATTACTGAGGATCACAATGATCAAAGGAATGTTTAAGATAATATATGAAGCTGTCTAATATCAAATCCAATAACTGAACCAACTTTCTTTGTATTGTTCACTACTCTTAATGCCAGTAGTTTTTGTGGTTTCAAGTAGAATTCAGTCTTTCTCCTCAAGACCCTTTTAAACAGAAATATCAGTGACTGAATCATACAGTTTTCTTTTACTGATGTATTGCCCCTTCCTTGAACTACACATGAAGAATATAAAAACTGATTATTTTATTCTATTGGCAACATATAACATAAATGAGACAAATAGATGCTTTTGTCTTTTGTCAATTTGAGGATGTGTATTTTTCCTACAATCACTAAGTAGTAGGGAAATTCTGCATATAGTATATTACAAAGTGAAAACAGGTCTTTTAGATAAATTATACAATTTCTAGATATCTGTGGATCCTAGTGCTATCATTTTACCAACTGCAGCTTTCTATCTACCATGAAGATAGAGGAGGGTCAAAACAAAGAATTATGACTCAATCTATAGGCCTGAAAATGTCCATAATATCCTTAAAAGCCCATTCAATTATCCTTCTTGTCTCTTCTACTCTACTCTTCTGCTCCAGTGTAGAATATCTTCCAGTAGCATTAAAATTATTAGTGCTTAGAATTAGCCACTACCTTGCTAATTTTTCATTTTTCCTAGTGCATACAGTGTTGTGGAAGAACATATCTGACTAATATTAGAGTTCAACAGACAGTTTGTAAACCATGTATATCTTAAAGCACAGATCCAACTCCTTTATAAGGCACAGCTATACCCATTCATTGATTTTACTTATTTTACATGGTTCAACCAATTTTTAAAGGAATGTTTCATGATATGCTTAATGCACCATTCCATAAAGTAGTGAGGTAAAAAAAAATAGAGACCAGGATATGAACAAGTACCAAGTTTCAGTTGGTTAAAGCTAAATATTCTAACACAACACATAACTCTTCTAATTATGGCTGACTTCTATTGAACTTCCTAGAAGTGGAATCCAGTTAAATTGCAATAGTACCCTATAGATATCTTTCGTTATTAAGCAACCTTGGCAAAGCTAAAATGAATGATTCTGGACATGATATTCCAAACTGAAATTAATAAAACTTTGACAGTATATGAGCTGAGCTGGGAAACCATAAGAATGGTTTTATACTACCAAAGCATCTTGTGCAACATATATAATTCTTAGTATCAGCAGTTCTTCAGCGTAAATTCAGAAATATCTCTTTTTCAGAAAGAACTGTGGTTGCAGTGTGAGTCCCACTGAATTATTAGTTCTCATCAAACTCTACTATGATTCCTACAGCTATTAATCATGCATCTTCTGTGAGGGTCAAAAAAAGTCAGGACAGCAGTTGTATCAGTACAGAGGCATGTTTTGTATATCAATCAACATTACATGCATGAACATAGGAGTAAGCTTTTGAGCATACTGCTTGACTGCCATCCTGACTTTTATAACAATTGGCCTTTGCCCATTATATTATTCTTACACTTATAGCATCCAGATTAATTTATGTACATCAACTCTTGTTGGGCAAAAACATTAGAACAATGTCAAATCTGTAGTTCACAAGATATGATTTCTATTAACAGTAGACTACATTACAGTGGAACACCTTATTCTGTTGGTCTAAAGTTTGGCAGTTGGCAGTTTACATTACTCTTGACTATCTCCATGAATATAGAGATGTGCTGTATTGGTATTTTATTATATCTTATTTTATTACTTCAATATTAGTCAGTGACTACAATGAAACATACTTAGATTTTGAAGACTTTTTCTTTTGAATGTTCATAAAAATAAACACAGTATAAATAGAAGCTCCTAAATATTTTTTAACAAAAGATTTCAATGGCATATATTTTAGAGTCCTTTTTGGGATAATATATGTAGCTAGTAACTGAAGCAATCATAGCTATCTTGGACAAGCAACAAATTAACCCTTTATTGGTCTAATTTTCTAAAAAAATTAAATTATGGCAAATGAAAGTCTATCAAAATAATTTCTAAATGGGTGAAGAGAAACAGAATTTACACTTTATCAAATGAACTGTTAAGAATTGTAGATTAAAAGCTAGCTTTGTTATTTGCCTAAAAGTGTGCATGAAATACTTTGTAAACCTTTCTATTAATATTTGGCACAGTATGTGAAAATACTGTTTCCATAAAATGTCTATTACAATTGCTGACGTCACTGGGCCATTCTGAAAATATTTATAATTCCCAGTAGTAGTATTCTTAGCTTCCAATCTATTTGCTATTCCCTTCACTGACACTTGTTTGATCCCCACTTCCTATGCATTCAATATACTTAAATATAGAAATATTTATCTAGTTTAACATTTAATAGCTCTGTCCAAATTTTTCAGCATTATTGCATTTAAGCTATTTAGGCTGTTTAGAGCTAGTTAAGGATAGCTTCAATGTGGCACTAAGTGATAGTGTTAATTTAAATTCAGAAGAGGATAATTAAAGAGACATTTCACCCTCAGCAGTTTTCAAGAACAAGCTATAATCATATCATCTTCATTGTCATCATCATCCTTCAGTTCAGAAGATAAGTTTGGGGTTTTTAGTGGTTCTTTCCTAATACATTTCCTTTTCTGCTCATTGGCACTTGAAGCCACTGTATAAATCTAAGACACATTTTAATAGCAAGAGGAGAGAAGAATTAGCCAGTCTAGGGAATTAATGAATTTTGTCTCCCTCCCCAAATGCTAATATGAAGAACGTATATTAAGGAAGGGACTCCTGTGGCTATTATCTAATTGTTAAATGTAAACTGTACCCTAGTATATATCCTCTGTTCCAGATTTTTCTACCACCCAAATTTCAAACCAGAAAAAAAAGCAGGAGAAACCTGACTATTTACAAAATCAAGGGCTGCTCAGCTAGAAAATATTTCTTGTTATATAGGATACACAGCAGCCATATCAAACAGTTGGTAGTCTTTGGGTGAGCTGGATACAAATGTTCCTTATGAATAAAAGTCATTTATCCTCATCCTGTTGATTGGAGATGGTTGCATGTTTACATTCTCTGCATTCCTTCTCATCTGTATAGATAATTCTCACAAGGTAAGCTGAGATATTTCTGCCACTAATAGAGTCCTTTTTGGGGGTTGGGGGTTGGGGGGAAAGATTAGTAGGAATTTAAGCAAACATCCATCTCACTTCAAATAGCAGCAACGCATTGTCTTTCATCGCTTGTATAGTCTTGTCATTCCAAACAGGCTCCTTAATAAAACCCAGTTTGACAGGATTGAGAGAATTCACAAAAATAGCAAAGGCTTCCTACAACTTCTAGAAAGCAAAAGAAACTTCAGCGAAGGGCTGCAGCTTGAATTCTTGGTTTCATTATATCTCATTTCATGTTGGTTTTATATGAAGATGTGAAAGTGAATATTTCCTAAATGTATTTTTAATATCTTCTTTTCCTGAGGCATTTTATTGATAACATTTCTTTCATTTTAATTGGGGTGAAAGCTTTTAAGGTCTTGACTGTGGCAGAGATGTTTGAATATAACATATTTTATAGCACAAGCTGTAATAAGTAGTTCATTATAGGAAATATGCAACAAGGAAATAACTATCAATGTTCAAATATGTCAAAACCTATGCAGAAATCCAATTCCCTTTAAAGTATAGTTTTATGAAAGAAGCATGATAGATGGAGCAGGCAATAAACTACTCAATAAACTACTCAGCTAACCTTGCTCAGAAAGAAATAACAAGGTGAAAGAATTTTGGAGAAAGCAAATTATCTCCCTCCTTTCCATCCAATGGGTACTAAGAAGATACTTGCTTTATAGGAAACAACACTGTTGCCCCCAGTAGCATTGCCTTGCTAGACAATAGTGAAAGATGCTATTATGTGGCAGGTGAGTTTCTTATGTGTTCAGATGTTGTGAATTAGGCTGGAATTAGGGTTTATAGTTATAGCTTCTGAGAGGAGATATTCTATTATCTATCACCATCAGCAGCATCTTTATTATTATTATTATTATTATGGTTTGTTGCACAGGCAGCCAGGTGGATTTAGCATTTTTGTCTACCTTTCCAAGGACCTGAGATAGGCAGATCTGGATGTTTGATGGTGTTACAAATATGTCACAGGATGTAACCTGTTCCGAGTAAAACTGCCTTTTGCAATTGACTGATGGTGAATTTGTCAATGCCAATGGTGTTCAAATGATGCTCCAGTTGTTTTGGGATTGCACCCAAGGCGCCTATTACTATTGGTCAGTGGTGGGATTCAGCCAGTTCGCACCACTTCGGCAGAACCGGTAGCTAATTTTTTGTTGCCCAGGCTCAGAATGGACTTCTGGAAGCGGCATCCACACAGAGAACTGGTTGTTCACATATTTGAATCCAACGACTGCTATTGGTACTAATTTTGCTTGCTTTGCTACAGTCATTCTATTTCTGTTTGCAGGTCTTTGTATTTTGTTATCTTCTCCAGATATAGCCATGTCCACTATCCATACTTTTTTGTTTTTCTTATTAACAATTGTTAAGTCTGGGGTGTTATGTAGCAGGTGCCTATCTGTTTGAATTCTAAATTCCCAGAGAAATTTAGCTTTTTCATATTTTATGACTTTATCTATTTTCTGGTCCCACCAGTTCTTGTGTGCAGGCAAATGATATTTCTTGCAGATCTTCCAATGCACCATTGTTGCTACTGCTCTTGCTTGCAGTCAATCTATGTGATCTTGCAGCAGCTAACCAGGTGGTCCACTATTTCTTCAGCTTCTTTGCACAGGCAGCACTTACTGTCTGTTACTGTCCTCTCAATTTTGATTTGGTATGCATTGTTCTTAAGGCTTGGCCTTGTGCAGCCAGAATTGTTGTTGTTGTTATCTATCATCTATAAATCATCTATCTTTATCTTCAGGGATAATCATTAAAAATACAAATGTCAACCAAACTGTTAAATATCGTCAAGGTTTTCTAGTTTTTAGTTTTGGGTTTTTTTTGTTTCTTTGTTTGATAATTCAGGAACACAGGTTTTAAAAATGTGCTTTCATTTTCTTTATGTGCATTATGTGAGAGAAAGGTTCTAAATGACTAAATACTTCCTCAGAGATGAATTATATCTTGCATGACTCTAATTACTCTGGCTACTCCATCTATTTCAGTACCTAATATAGCTTGTCCTGAATTAATCAGCTTGACATTTGTGTTAAATTGCAATATTTTAAATCACCTATCAGCACATATTGTTCAAGTGCTTTAAAGGTAACATGACATTTTTTGAAATGGTCATATTATTCCAGGAGAGAAGCTATTAACATTCACTCATCCCAGTTTGCAACAATTTGTAAATGAATCATTATAAACCTTGAGAGATCCATAACTCTATCAATTATTCTTCGGTTGCAGTCAGCATGTGAGCTAAATACAAAACCAATGGAGATTCTAAAATATGAACTTCGCCTAAACTCAATGTTTTTGAACTTTATACAAAGGCTCCAGGATAAATTAAGTGAACTCAATGTACATACGGTATGTCATTGATATGACATATCTTGGCCATCCCAATAATTCATCCTTTTCTGAAGACATGAATTTGAAAATCCAGTTAGACATCAAGAAACTGGAGAAAATGTGCAGCCCTAACCAGAAATAAGTAAAATAACAATGTATAATTTTGTACGGGGAAATGTGACTTGTATTTTAATAACCTAATGGTGACAGCAGTACAAATATTGGCATGTACTTTCATACATTAAACCTGTGGTACATGCATTTCCTAATATTGGTAGTCCTTTACAGTTTATTTAGTGACTGTTACAACGGAACTGAAAAAGTTACTTATAACCTTTTTTTCACACTTAAGACCATTACAGCATCCCCATGGTGTTGTGAAACAAAATTTGGATACTTGGGAACTGGTTCATATTTATGATGGCTGCGGTGTCCTGGGGTCATGTGATCACCTTCTGTGACCTTCTGACAAGCAAAGTCAATAGGGAAGCCATATTCATTTAACAACCATGTTCCTAACTTAACAACTGCCAATGATTCACTTAATAAATGTAGCAAGAAAGGTCGTAAAATGGGGTAAAATTCACTTAACAAATGTCGCATTTAGCACCAGAAATTGTTCATCTAAACTGTATACCACCCATTTATATATTTTATATGCTCCCTGAAGTGTCATTAATAGTTAACTGGTAATACAATCTGAGTCCTAGTGAATGCTGTTTCACTAGATAGCAAAGATGAACAGCTAAACATGAAAATAACCTTTAATTTAACCAATCATGTACTGTTTTATAGAAATCTTCTGTTTTTACACAATGGCAATGTACACCCTTCAGTATCTCTTGGCTATGGTGCACACATGAAAGAAACATATGAAAACATGGAGCTGTGGTTGAAGCACATCCAAGTACAACTGGAATATCTGTGGAGACCTAAAAGTAGTAGCTGTGCTACTTGGAATGCAGTTCAGATATATCTAGTATTGTTGTTGCATATGTGAATGGGATAGCCATGCAAGAGAGTCATATTACATTAAAAAGAAATGGCAGCTCCAAAAGAATTTGCTTCCAGAGCAGAACAGAACAGAAAAACAAAGCACATGTTTGTTGATCCGACAAAGATATTTTTGCCTCCCCTTCACGTAAAACTCAAATGTGAAAAATGTGAAAGTGATAAACAAGGAAGGTGAAGGTTTTCATTATTTGATGTTTACAAGAACAATGATGCCAAGATTAAGGAAGACAGTTTTGTTGGTCCACAGATCAGATATATCAACAATGATAAGCGGTTCAAAGATCTGTTAGCGGGATCAGAGAAAATTACCTGGAAAGCATTCACAGATGTCATTGAGAATTTTCTTGGCAACTACAGAGCATCAAACTACATTCAGCTGGTTGACAAATTTCTTACAGCATATAAGACCATGAGGTGAAGAAGTCACTGGAGACTCATTTTCTACATTTACATTTAGTCTGCTTTCCTGAAAATTTAAATGCAGTCAATGACAAATACGGTGAAAGTTTTCACAGCATATGGCCACTATGGAAAAACAGTATAAGAGCAACTGAAATCCATCACTGTTGGCTGACTATTGTTGGACACTGCAGTGAATTGTATCGGACACTGAGTACAAATGAAAATCACTAGCAAAACACTTTTAGCCTTGTTGAATTCATGCAGCATTATGCAATTAAATACACTATAGTTATTAAAAGTTAATTTCTCAAGATTCCTACATGGTACAGTCATTCTGAAATTATATTTGTGTTCTGTTTGAAGGGTCTATCATAAACACCAAAGTTTTTCAGGAAGCAAAAGTTTGAAAAAATGTGTTGTCCAGTGATGAATGCCTATGTTCCAAATAAATAAAAATAATTTACTAGAGCAGCCTTTTAGGTGATTATAATTAGCAAATAGTTCTCAATGAAATGAAAAAGTAATGCAGCAACCTATTCTGTGTCTTGTCTTTACATATTCCTTCAGATTACATCATTGGGAAATGTTTAGATTGTTACATTATCCTTACCATATATTTTATCGTGACACATTAATATAGAATAAGTTTTATGACCTTTAAATTGTTTCTTTTGTGGAGATGAGATGTTATTTTCTTCTATTGTGATCCTCTAATCTGCCTGAAGGAAAAAAAATGAATTATTTGGAGAAATGTGATTGGTTTTCCATAATGCGTTTTCTTTCAATTACTTTTCTTCTTATCTTTATTTTTTTCAGGTCTCAACATTGTGTTTTATTCCTCTTCTACTAAACATTTGCAAAATTACTATTCTGAAAAGGCAATAATATTTCTCAGTTTATTGCCTTCATCTGGACCTGGATTCTCACATTTGTTTTTCCACATGGAACAATTACCCTAATGTGTATTTTATAATTCACTTTAACATGGGAATGATTTAATCTAAATATATTCCTTTCCTGAAACATATTTGCCGTAATTTTGTTTTGCTTTACTTCTTCAGAACACACAACTTCAGTAGACTTTGTGTTGTGGTTGATTGATATTTTAAAATTTATAGTAGTGTGAATATTTCCATGTTCCCACAACCAAATGGACATCTGGCATGGAAAAACAGGGTAATATTTGTTTACAGCTAAGAATAAGTTTTGCATTTATTTGTAATTCAGGCTAATATAGTTTTTACTTCCTGAAGTTCTTGAATGAGAAACAATTTATGGTTCTTGTTCTTTGGTTGATGGCTGGGGCTCTTCTCCAATCTTTTTACTTAACAGGAACCTTTTTTCTGTAAAAATGACATAAATTTGTATTTTGGAACTTCTAATCTGATGAGCTTTCCATTATGATCAGATTTCAACTCAAAGAATGCTTAACCAGAAGTGTATTCTCAATGTATATGGTGTATCAACATAATGAAAATTGACATTAATTGAATGGCACAAAATATATTTAGTGTCTCCACCTACTATAATAACATAATTAATTGTAAGTCTCCTATATCTGGCCTGTAAAAATCGAAAAGGTGATTAGATAGTATATAAAGAAAAAATATATGCTGCCATGTACTGGTCATCCATAGTTCTGTAACTCCTGTGTGGAAGCCCTATCAATTGTAATAAAAGATCTAGATATGTATGTGCATTATTTCTATTACATCATTCACTATGGTATTTTTTTATTCATAGCTATATTCAAAATAGCTATGGATAAAAAATATTAAGAAATTGGAAATTTTAACAAACAAGGGACCTAGTAGAATTTGGTCTTAATTTAAACATGTGATCCTATTTTTTTTTTTTTGGCACTCTATTACATATTAATCATCCATGTAGATTTTGCAGGGAAAAAAGAATAAATCATCATGCATTTGTGATGACTGTACTTGTGATCTGACTTTTTTATCTGTTTTCTTTGCTCACTACAGAATTTGAAATGAAAAGACTAATCTATGGATATTCAGATTGGATGAAATTTCCCCCAATTTCACTTTTTCAAGTCTAAACACCTAGGAGTAAAGATTTATTCACTGGAATAGCCATTCCTATTCTGTAATTTTAGGTTTAGAACTCACAACTAGATTTTTAGGGATTTTAGGGATTGTAAAAATGACCCCTTATAGAATATGATCTTTATATGAGCAATGGATGAAGAAATTAAACTCAGATTTTTTTCACTAGAAAATTCATTTCCCACCTTGACTTTGATCTATTCTTTTGAAGGGTATTGATTTCATGTGTTAACTTAAAAAAACAGAGTATTAGAAAAGTTATTATAGATTATTTGTTCCATATGGCAAATATGAGATCATAGCTGTCAAAAATGTTTATTGGAAAGTTACAAAATAGTGACATACCAATTATTTGTAAGAAAGAAGACCATGAATAAGTAATAAATGCTCCCAAAATTGCATCCATTTCTGAATGCCTTGTTCTGTTTGTCCAGTCTTATGAGGCCACTTATCGTATCCAATTCTTAAGTCAAAAATTATTCTGCAGCAGGCACACAAAACAAAAATATTTTCCTTAACATGCATTTGAGAAAGAGGGTGGGCATTCCCCTATTTTGTCTGCAAGGAACAGAGTATTTCAAATTAAAAATAATTTTACTCTTCAAACTAACCAGATCCTCTTGCAGAATTCATTCAACAGCTTAAATAGTGGCAGAAGGGAAACAGGAAGATACCTGTCAGTCTGTTCCTTTATTTCCACTTCATTGATCTTAAAATCTGGAATAAGTTTCCAAGGAAAGGGGCTTCAGACATGTTGAACCAGACAACTATTCCAAAGAGGTTATGTACGAGATGTATATTTTTCCTGTGTACATCCAAGGACTAGAGGTATAGATTTCTGTAGCATCAAGAAATTGTGTCTGAAATTAAATAGCTTTCTTTAACGTTTGGAAAGGTATTTCTGAATAAAATCCTCTTCACTGGATAGGCTCCATTAAAGTCAGAGTGAAGAGAAAAGAGCACCGAATGCTAGGAATTTAATTTTAATCAGGACATATATGTTATACACTGTGCTGTGATTAATTGGCTAATATAGGAATAATATATTTGTTGTCAAATTATATGGTACTAACCATAACTGAAAACCTCTAATAATTTTGGCCAATTAATCTTAGGGCTTGTTTTGAAGTTATATTTTTGATTCTCCTTTCTCAAAAATGTCATTGTTTTTCAAAACACTTTTATTGGAAATGTTCACTGATAAAATTTAAGATAAATCATTAAGAAAAAGAAATAAGTAACTACAAATTGCACTGTTCCTAAAGTACCTTTTTCCTTCTGACATGAGATATGGGATATATATAAGAGGAAAAGAAATTGTGATATTGACAACTAAATATAGAAAAGAAAAAAGAGACTACACACTATACATATTATATGTAAAAGTTTCTAACTCGGAATTAAAGTAAATAATAAATGATTCTATCATTTATTGAAATTCTATCATTTGCATCAATCATTAAAATTGTTCCCTTTTGATATAGATTTTATGACATTTTATAATATTGAGTCATTTTAAGTAGTCTACATCAAAAGCAGGTAGACAGTATATAGCCTTTTCAAAAACAGATATCTGGAATCATTCTTCATTTCCAACTTCCCCAAATAATTCTCTTAGTAACATTCTTGACTTTATTAGAATTTACTAAAGAAATTTTAAATTGTAATGGTCAGAAACTGTTCAAGGCTTCTAAATAACTTGTATCTAGAGAGATTAGAGCAAACTGACCAACAGACTTATGAGTCATTTCATTAAAAGAAATAATTGTTCCTTCTTTAGTGAAATCACTCTAGACACATTATGTTCCAGCCAAGTGTAAAATTGCTTAGTGCTTTTGTTACTTGAATCCCTGAATAGTAAATTATTGATCCTAGTATTCTTACATTTGGTGCAAATTGTTGTTGTATCTGTTCCACATTTTTAGTATATAGGCATATAAATATTACAGTACTGTATAAAACTATGATTTTGCCTCTGTAAGTGTCCAAGTGGCTAAAGAACTTGGCAGCTGAATTTCTAACGAATAGGATCATTTGATGTATTAGGCTAATTGATAGAGTAAATATCACATAGACAAATATTTAATAGTTTTCAGTCATAAGTAAAACTATGTCTCTTTGTCTAATGTTTTAAGTTTAAACTTTGTTTTTACATAAATATAAGTAGAAGTCATATACAAGATTGCATGTCATTTTCTGTATAATTATTAGAATTTAGAATATGCATGTATGGCAAATATTTATTTAGTAATACCATCTAATACCATCTAGTGATAAAAACGTTTGAGTTTATTGTCTCTAACTCCTGTTGAACCTTCTGAATTACTGGATTATAATTATGTTCTATTAATAGAGAGAAATAATCTGAATTTGCAGATATCATTAGCTCAGTGAGAGAAACAACCTGCCCTCACAAGGAGAAAAGGTGGTGACACCTTTGACTTGATATAAGAAAGCAATGCAGCTAAGCTGGCAAATTGAACAAGACAAAACAAATTAGCAAAAAGAGGAAAAGTGAAAAGTGAAAAGGCAACTTTTGTCCTACCTGCAGAAATGGAGGCAGCAGCTGAGTACAGTAACCAGCAAATCTTCTTGCCAGCCTGGAAATCATCACCAAGTAAGCACAGTTGATCCAGCACAAGCATCCATAATGCAACAGGACAAATTACTAGAATGATTGATGAAATGCAGCAATACTGGAAATAATAGTATTTGGGAATATTCAATTCACATTCACTCAGGCCTTTGGTGAAGGAGAGGGAGAACCCTCACTTCATTCCATCTGGCCTGTTACACCTGCCATCTTTTATCTTTTCTGATTTTACTGTAATTTCTTTGCTTTATTGTTGTGAAGAATCATTGAGAGTTCAGTGGCACACAGATTTAATAGTCTTATTATTAAATTATTATTGTTCTCAGATTATGATTCACCAGTGGCATTGGATCAGGAACTGGATGATCCAGGACTGCCTTCTATGTGAATCTGTGCCAAGCAAAACAGAGATTGCTGAAGCTATCAAACAGCGTAAAAATGGCAAATCTGAAGAACCCAACTGAGTCATTGTGGAGGTAGAAAGCAGGGGCTCTCTAGTATGGGATTATATTCACAGCCTAATCTCAATGGTATGGATACAAAGACCCGCTGACATTGTGCCTGCATTTTAAAAGGATAGTAAAATACAATGTAAAAACTATCAAGGAATCAGCCTCCTGTTCATAAAGAGAAAGGTCCTTGTGCAGAGCGCGCTTACAACCAATACAAGAATCTCTTGTACATTTCCCAAACTAGGAAGACCCATGTGGCTTTAAACAAGGTTATGGCTACACAGACTTGATTCTCATTGTCAGACAAGTACTTGAGGACTCCAATGTATTATCCAAGTCATTGTTGTCATTTATGAGAGCACCTTTTGCAAGATTAAAATGCATAGTGACAAAACAGGGATGTAATGAGGGTATATATTATCATTACTGCTGTTTAATGCAGATTCATATTTATTTAAGAAGTAGATTGTTTAGGTATGTAACTTTTAAAATAATAACAATTCCAATAAAAGAGAATATTTGTAACTAAGGGTTGAAGTGAGCGGTCTTTGATGCTCTCTCAGCTTGGTTGTTTTCTTGCAGACATTTCATTATCCAAACTTGGTAACATCATCATGTTGATGTTACCTAGTTTGGGTAATGAAACATCTGCAAGAAAACAACCAAGCTCAGAGAGTGCCAAGGAGCCCACAATAACAACTCCACTGTTATAAAAATCCAAATAAGGTAAACTGTTAATACTAGGGAACAAATCACAGACTTTTTGGTAGGTATGCAAGCAATAAATGAATTTAACAAAGAACCAAATCAAATCTCCAATCTTCATAAATATTGTTTTTGGATCTGTAATGTGCGTGTATGTGTCTTCAAGTCAGTGTCAACCTTTCATTCCACACTATCACAAACTGGACCGGCTTGATCAGGAAGGAATGGAAGAAATGTAATAGAGTGTCTGAAAGATGGCATTCAGTATACCTTAATATAGTAAAAGGTACTGAATGGCATTGAGAAGTCAAGCAAGACCAAGAGCACTTTCTCCATCTTGCATTCTTTGACCAAGTGACAAAATTAGTGACCAGAGGAATGCTGTGGATATAATTTACTTGGACTTCAGTAAGACATTTGATAAAGTAGACCACAACTTACTACTTGATAAGATAGAAAAATGTGAGTTAGACAGCATCACCACCAGATGGATTCATAGCTGGCTGACCGGCCGTACTCAGCGTGTGGTCCTCAATGAAACTGCATCTACATGGAGGGAAGTTTGTAGTGGGGTGTTCTAGGCCCAGTGCTCTTCAACATCTTCATCAACGATTTGGATGAGGGGATAGATGGGGAACTCATCAAATTTGCAGATGCCACCAAGCTGGCAGGAATAGCCAACACTCCAGAAGATAGGCTTAAGATACAGAAGGATCTTGACAGACTTGAACACTGGGTGGTATCTAGCAAAATGAAATTCAATGTTGAAAAAAGTAAGGTTCTACATTTAGGCAAGAAAAAACAAACGTACAGGTATAGTATAGGTGGTACCTTGCTCAATAGTAGTAACTGTGAGAGGGATCTTGGAGTCCTAGTGGACAATCACTTAAATATGAGCCAGCAGTGTGCTGCAGCTGCCAAAAAAGCCAACACAGTGCTAAGCTGCATTAACAGAGGGATAGACTCAAGATCACATAAAATGTTAATACCACTTTACAATGCCTTGGTAAGGCCACCACTTTGGTCACCACGATGTAAAAAAGATGTTGAGACTCTAGAAAGAGAACAGAGAAGAGCAACAAAGATGATTAGGGGACTGGAGGCTAAAATATATAAGGAACGGTTGCTGGAATTGGGTAGGTCTAGTTTAATGAAGAGAAGGACGAGGGGAGACATGATAGCAGTGTTCCAATATCTCAGGGGCTGCCACAAAGAAGAGGGAGTCAAGCTATTTTCCAAAGTGCCGGAAGGCAGGACAAGAAGCAAAGGATGGAAACTAATCAAGGAGAGAAGCAACCTAGAACTAAGGAGAAACTTCCTGACAGTTAGAACAATTAACCAGACTAAATGTATTATTATTATTATTATTATTATTATTATTATTATTATTATTATTATTATTATTATTATTATTATTATTATTATTATTATTATTATTATTATTATTATTATTATTATTATTATTATTATTATTATTATTATTATTATTATTATTATTCATTAGACATGAACCTCAGTCAACTGAACATTCAAATTGACTGGTGCTGATGGTTGACACGGGTTGCTATCAGCATCCTAGGTGTCAACCAAGTACCTCCTTAAAATGTAAGATGTTCCGAGTAGAGCAGTTTTTTGTAGCATTGCTGGAGTTATTGCAGGAAGCTGCAGTTTCTTGATGTGTTTTGCAAAGTTTTTGGACATAGTTCCCAGTGCCCCGATGACAATGGGTATCACTGTTACACGTTTCATCCATAATCGCGCAGTTTCGATGGCCAGGTCGCGATATTTCGTAATTTTTTCCAGTTCTTTTTCTTCGACTCTGGCATCTCCTGGTACAGCGATATCAATCAGCTGTACGCTTCGGTTCTCTACAGCTGCGATATCTGGCGTGTTGTGTTCCAAATGGCGATCTGTCTGTATTCGAAAGTCCCACAAGATCTTCACCCTCTCATTCTCAACAACTTTTTCCACCCTATGTTCCCACGCCTTTTCGGACACAGGCAAGTCATATTTTTTACACAATGCCCAGTGGATTAATTTAGCAACTTGGTCATGTCTAGCTTTGTAATCAGTTTGCGCGATTTTGCTGCACCCACAGATTAGATGTGAAACAGTTTCAACTTTGTCATTGCAAAGTCGGCAATTTGGATTGTCAGTGGATTTTTGTATCTTCACTTTCATGGCATTAGTTTGTAGTGCTTGTTCTTGAGCAGCCAGTATTAAGCCCTCCGTTTCTTTCTTGATGGTTCCCATCTTAAGCCATGCCAATGTCAAGTTGTTATCACATTTTCCTTCAATGTTTTTCAAATGCTGTCCATGCAAAGCTTTGGTTTTCCATCTATTTAATCTGTCATCCAGCCGTTTTTCCTTATATTCTGCCTTTGTTTCTGTTATTTTTATAATGCTCTCTGTTTTCACAGCCTGCAGCAGTTTTTCTGTACTTTGATTCACATAGTCATTCAAACTTCGTTTTTCTTCTTCTACAGTTTGGTGGATTTGCAATAGCCCTCTGCCCCCTATTTTTCTTGGCAGGTACAACCTATCGATGTCACTTCATGGATGTAGAACGTGGTGCATATTCAAAAATTTATGCGTCTTTCAGTCTAGGTTTTCCAGTTCAGCCAAAGTCCAGTTGATAATTCCAGCTGAGTAGCGTATCACTGGGACTGCCCATGTATTAATGGCTTTAATTATGTTTCCAGCATTCAGCTTTGATTTTAATATTTTGCGGACTCTCCTGATGTATTCCTTTTATGTTGACTCTTTGACTTTTTCATTCAATATGTTATCTGCTTCCAATATGCCTAGGTATTTGTAACCATCATCTTTTGCTAGTGCTTTCACAATATTTCCATCATCATCATCATCATCATCATCATCATCATCATCATCATCATCATCATCATCATTATTATTATTATTATTATTATTATTATTATTATTATTATTATTATTATTATTATTATTATTATTATTATTATTATTATTATTATTATTATTATTATTATCTTTAGTTCATTAGACATGAACCTCAGTCAACTGAACATTCAAATTGGCTGGCGCTGATGGTTGACACAGGTTGCTACCAGCATCCTAGGTGTCAACCAGGTACCTCCTTAAAATATAAGATGTTCCGAGTAGCGCAGTTTTTTGTAACATTGCTGGAGTTATTGCAGGAAGCTGCAGTATCTTGATGTATTTTGCAAAGTTTTTGGACATAGTTCCCAGTGCCCCGATGACAATGGGTATCACTGTTACACATTTCATCCATAATCGCGCAGTTTCGATGGCTAGGTCGCGATATTTTGTAATTTTTTCCAGTTCTTTTTCTTTGACTCTTGCATCTCCTGGTACAGTGATATCAATTATTATTATTATTATTATTATTATTATTATTATTATTATTATTATTATTATTATTATTATTATTATTATTATTATTATTATTATTATTATTATTATTATTATTATTATTATTATTATTATCTACCATCCAAGTTCCACCTTAAGTAATTTATAAAAATAACCATTTCAGTCCCATGCAGATCTGGAGCCTAGCTGCAAGTGATTCAGAAAATCCAGTTCTTTCAGAATCCTTTGTAGATAATTCCTTTCCACCACCTCCTCAATAACCTTTTCCAGAAAGTTGGTGACTGAAATAAAATGGTCTGGACCCCTGGATCAAGGGAGACCTTCAGGAGGGAGCATACCAATGCTTGGTACAACCTCTTCCTTTAAAAGACATATTTGCAATCCCTCAAATGCAAATATCTGTTCTTTCCTTGGTGGCTCACATAAATCAAATTGGGCAGGCATCCAACTGACAAATGGCTGATATCATGGTACAAAGATCCTGTCCACTTCTTCACACTTACAGATTCAAAAGTATCACACATAATGTAACAAACCATGGCTTTAATCACTTCAGTGGATTCATCCATAATATGTACTGCTATGTGGGAATACAAGTGATTTTATCACAGAGTGATTCACAAATATATCATAAGAGCTTTGGGACAGATATTTTTATATATCATTTCCAAAAAGCCCAGGTTATCTTAAGTAAGGCCATTGGACAATACTGTAGGTATCTATGTCCACTCCAGAGATACAGCAAGGCCACGGAAGTAGCTTTATTTATTTTGATACAAATTTGACCCAGTATAGGCTGAAACTGGAAAGCAGCAAGTCTGGTAGTTATAAGACTCTAAATTGTTGATTAATCAACACTATCTAGAGGAAGGAATTTGAAAAACTAGAGATGATAAGACCATATGTGTTGCTAAGCAGCATTATTCTGAAGATACTGAATCCTTTCTCTGTGGTTTTGAAAGAATTGCTTTCCTTTCCTTATGACATTCTGGATTCTAAAAATAACTTCCTTTGCGAGTTTTTCAATAGATCTCTTTTTAGATTCTTGACATATCTTTCAAAGAAACTGGGACAACAACTTTTTGAATTATTCCACTTTTAAATTAAAATGAAAGTCTCTGCTTTGAAGTCAGACAGATCAAAGTAATGCTGTGAAGAAATTTCATACTGATAGCAATATATCATTGTGATTTACTAATATTTTGTTCTCAGGTTAAAGAATGGTCCTTTTTTCTTATTTAAAATAGATCAATTATACATTTCATTTATAGCAAAGCTAATTATATATATATATATATATATATATATTCACCTCTGATGAATAAAAGGTATCAAACAAAGGAAAATGTATTTTGTCTTGCATCATATCAGTTTGTACATTATTATTTACTAAAATTAGTATCGGTACTGAAGCCACATTGAGGAAAAAATAATGAATGGTATGTTTACTTACATTGCCTCTGCTAATCACATGACATTCAACCAAGTCTTATTAAGGCAATTACTATATAAAGATGAAGAGTCTTGCAGCACTTTTTCAGAGTAACAAATCTTAATAAAAGTCATAAGTTTCTGTGAACTATAGCTCATTTCATCAGATGCATGGAATGCCCTTCCTACATTGGTTAGCCACTCATTCATCTGATGAAATTAGTTGCAGTTCATAAAAGGCTATGCCTTTTATTTATTTTTTTAACTCTGAAGAGACGCAGCCAGATTCCTCTATTTTTTGTCTATCATAGATTAACATGACTCCCCTCCTACAGTTTACAAGGAAGAACACAACCATTTAAGAAAATATAGAAGGCGCCATCACATCATATGGGACTTAAAGATAACCAGTTAGGCAAATTTGTGGTTGATGCTAAATTATTTAGGCTGATAATTGTCAAAAGTAATTGTGTAGAGGTCTCAAGAGATCTTCTTGAATTGGGGGAGTAGTCAAATGTTGTTCAGTTTAAGTAAATGTAAAGTGACATATATGGAGACAAAGGCCCCTTCACTCCCACAGCTTTATATCTAAACTAATAAAATCTAAGCTGTCTGTAACTAACCAGAAAAAAATGTGGCAACTGTGAAAAAGGCAATTTCCATGCTGGGACTGATTAGGAAAGATGTTGAAAATTGTACTACCCACATTGTAATGCCCCTTTACAAAGCTATGACATGCCTGTTTCTTAAATATTATGTTCAGTTTCTATTATTATATTCTCGAAAGATAAATGGAAGTAGAAGTGCATAAAAAGGGAACCCAAAGAATCGGGGGGCTCAAATACTTGCTGTATGAGAAAAGGCTAGTCTTTGGTTTAGAAAAAAAGGTAACTAAAGTAGAGAAATATACAAAATCATAAACAGCACAGAGAAAGCAAATGGAGACAAATTTCCTCTCTGAAAACACTTGAGTCATAGGTCATCTAACATAGCTGGTTGAACGTAGGTTTGGAACAGAGGAAAGAGAAGACTTTTGACAGAGTGCATAATTAACACATGCAGTTCATAGTCCATAGTGCATAATTAACCCAGGCAATTCAAGACCTAGTGATGTTCATTAACTAATGGAATTGGCTAAATTCATGGAAGATTATCAAGTTCTATTCATCTTGAAGGCTCATTATTATTGCTGGGGAAGCAGCACTTGCTTCCAAATGTCAGTTGCAGAGGAACAATAACAGGAGAGGGGCATAGCTCCTTCCCCTGCTTGTGGCATCTACTTGGCCACTGTGAATAACTGGACTAAACAGTTATTCTTATACATGACATCCATGTTGAAAGACATTTTAAGGTGAAAGTGGTTATATGCATTCACTCCCTTCACTGTCAGCTTCTAAAGAACAGCCATAACTTTCTTTGTCTGCATGATCAGGGTTTTTGATCCCAAGAGTAAATATAACAAGTTTACGTAATATGGATGGAAATGAAAGGGATAAAGTAATAGCATGCTTCCATCATTCCTCAGATGTATTTGTGAGCTCCTAAATAAGAGATGGGAAGCATCCAAGTCTTATAAATCAGTGGCCCCCAACCTTTTCAGCACCAGGGAGCGGTTCTGTGGAGAGAGGGTTTTCCATGGAACAGAGGGGGTGTGATTTCGCATGCTGCCTGCGTGCAGATGGGACTTCACTTGTTTGTGCAGCCAGGGATTGGAGACATGTTTGTATCTATAAGACTTGGCAAATTACTGTTAACACTTTAATCTGAATTGTCAAGGTATAGCGAATATCCCTAGACCGTGCAAAATTTCACAGATTCTTGGTGAGATATTTCTAAAGTCAGAACTTTGGTAATGTTTAAAAGTGTACACATAAGCATCATCACAATATACTCACTTTAATGTTTGTACCCCTAGATTTTATAACCAACATATATAGAAAATACATTTAAATGACAGAAATACTATTGAAGTGAATGTTAGAATGACTAATATCTTCTATTTTAAGTCATAGTATGAAAGCCTGATTGTTTATTTTAAAACTGCAAAACTGAAAAATGCCTAGGCTTTTATAGTCACTCATATTAACCTAGTTCCCCAGAGTTTTTAATGAAATATATTATTGTGGCTAAGGATAATTCTGAACTCCACGACATCTCCACCATTTAATCTACATACAAACACTGTGAAAGTCCATGTTTTCAGCTACGGTTCTTGCAAGTGCTTCTGCACATGCACAGCCATATTATTTTTAAAGTTCAAGGCATCAGGGTTTTCATCAGGAAACATGGAAGCCAGATCTCAGTCTGACTTCCAATCTTCAGTTCATTCTCTACATTATGATGATTGTATAAGCAACATGTTCTTACTTGTTCTTGTTTCATATCTGTAATCATACCTCTGACATTTCTTAATGTAAGAGGTTCACTACACATGTTTCTGTATGGCTGAGGTACATAGCCAGGTAGTCTACTTTGATCTGGCTATTAGTGACAAAGCAGGTTAAATGGTTAATCAACCTTTATCCAAGCTTTACTCTAAAATAAGACAATATATACTAGGCTCAAGGAACTCTGTCAAATACAGTCTGAGACTCAGTTTAACATGCTTAATACCATCCTTAAAGTTCCATCGCTTATGCTACATGTTTTATTTTACCATCTGATGTCAGTGAACATGATTCTTGTTGACCCACAAATATTTCAATAAACATTTAATAAAACCTTCTCAATTAATGCATATCAGTTCCTTTGCCCAGTTTCTCTACATGTCTGCTTCATGCCAGAATATATAATTATTAATTTTCAGTGTCAGGTTATACACTGATGCTCACCCTGATCCAAGCTTTTCTGGCCCAGTGGCTAAATATAAAATTAAGACAATATAGAATGAGTGTCATAAGGAAGGTTTGTACATTCACAAAATGATTAATTTAGCCTATTTCCAGGGATTAAATACAATGACAATGTATTAAGCATTCTGATTTCTATGCACATTTTTTAAAGCACATAGATCCCCATTCCTTTGGTTATTGACAATGACTATTGTCATTGGAAAAAGAACAGTAGATATCAATCACAAGAACTATCAGATGCTATTTTTTTCACACAATGATACTAATCCTTTTTAGGTCAGTTGAAACTTATTGCTTTATATTCTGTTTTAGTTCAAGGGAATTATCTGTACATTGAAAGGGTGACAACTAGCCTAACATTCACTGCATTCTGGTTATTCAAAAATAATGAGCCTGAAAGCAATGCTGACAAGGGCAACTATATGAACATTTTACTGTGTTAGCCAGATAAAAATGGATTCAGTAAGAAAAAAAATGAAAATGCATTATGCCATCCACAATACACCCACTCATCAAAACAAAATGAAATGATTCACATTATATCAGAAATGGTATTTTAAACTTTCAAGCCAGGAACTAAAGTTAGCTAATGTTTTCTCTATAATGATTGATTAAACTAAAAGCATTAGCAAAGTGGTCTTAATATTAATTGTATAGAACCATTATTCACAAAGTTTGATAAATGAAGGATTTCTTAATTTCCACCTACAGAATCACTTGAGTCAAAGCCTCTGCTTTATACATAATAAAGACACATTGCCACAGAATTTGCAGAGGTCTGTAGCCAAGAGACGTGATGATGTGAATGTTATGGGCACAAATCTTAACTGTGTGTCATTTTTCAACAGAAGGAAGTACATCAAGTTTCCCTTGCTCAATTTAATTGTTGTTGATGTAAGCAAAGGAAACAGTTACACAGTATCTTTTTCAGGATTCTTTGAAAAACAGGAATATATTTATTACAGATCCTAATCCATTTATTAGAAGAAATTTGAATTGCACAATAATTAAAGAAGCTCTGTGACTACCATACCTCTGTTTATGATATTGTGAAAAAATCATTCTCATTATGTTCACTGTATTATTTTAAGCTAGGTCAAGAAGTGGGAGCAATATTGCCATTTGGTCTACTACCATGTTTCCCTGAAAATAAGACCTGGTCTTATATATTTTTTGCCTCCAAAAGAGCCACTAGGTCTTATTTTTAGGGGTGTCTTACCTTAGGACCACCACAACCAGGTCTTCCACACCCTGACACCTGTTGCACCGCTGCTTGACTTCTTCAGCGGCTGCTTGCCACCACTTGCGGATGGACGCCATGTGGGGCATTGCGCCATTGCTGCTACTCATGGCAGGAGGCCACATGGTGCTTCATGCCGTTGCTGCTGCTCGTGGCAGGACACCGCATGGTGCTTTGAGCCATTGCTGCCGCTCACAGCAAGAAGCCGCATGGTGCTTCGGGCCATTGCTGCCACTTGCGGCAGGAGGCCATGCGGCGTCCTGCTGCGAGCAATGGCAACGGCGTGACACACCATGCGGCCTCCTGCCACGAGCAGCGGAAATGGTCCAAAGAGTCATGTAGCATCCTGCCGCAAGCAGCGGAAATGGCCTGAAGCACCATGTGGCTTCTTGCCGCAAGCAACAGCAACAGCATGAAGCACCATGCAGTGTCCTACTGCGAGTAGGTGCTGTGCAACCTCCTGCTGTGAGTGGTGGCACTGGCATGACAAGCCTCACGGCTTGACAAGTGTTGGGGCATGGGAGGACTGGCTCTGGCGGTCCTACCCATAAGGTAAGTGGGTGCTGGGTGCGTGGGGCAGCTTCACCCCCCTACCCCACCCTAGCTTAATTTTTAGGTGTGCGCCTCTCCCCAAAACTAGGGCTTACTTTTGGGGGGGGCTTATATTAGGCCAATCCCTGAAAATCAAGCTGGGGCTTACTTTCTGTGGGGGGCTTACTTTCGGGGAAACACGGTATGTCTTCCAAGTAAAGAAGGAAAGGTTTGTCTAGTTGTGTCTGATTCTAGGGTACAGTGCTCCTCTCTGCTTCTTAGCTGAGGGAGTCAGCATTGTCTGAAGTTGCTTCTGTGGTCATGTGGCCAGTAAGACTATATGTTGAGGCAGATGGAACCACCAAAGTAGTACTATTTATATATTTCCATTTGCATGCTTTTGAACTTATCCCAGGCTGTAAACTTAGCTTTTCACCACCTTATTTTACCGAGAATCCACTATGTATCTTTTCTTTGTTTGCAATCAGATTAAGACATAACTTGATATTCCAGACATCTCTTTTCTAAATAAAATCCAAAGACCAGTAACACTTATAGAGGTAATAGAATATAGTCAAATTTGGATTTATAGTCAATCTTGGATTTAAGCAGTTTCTAATAAACTCAGAGCAACAATAAGCAGGTTTCCATGATGAGTTCTAAGGGTCCTTGTGTAAATGGACTAGGAGTAGCCATTGATTGCAAATTAAATGAGAAGTAGCAATGGTGCGGCTACAAAAAAAGATAAACAGTTTTAGGCAGCATAGATGGAATAATAATAACCAAATCATGGGGTGTAATTCCATTTCATTTTGCTTTGATCAGATTCCATCTTGATTATCATGCCTAGTTCTGAGCTCACATTTCAAGAAAGCTTCAGAAAAACTGGAACAGGCTCAGATCAGAGGGATTATCAGTAACTAAGCATTGTGAAGAGAGATTGAAAGAGCTGGGCATGTTTAGCCTTGGGGGGAAAAATAACTGAGATGGATATCATAATGTTTTTCAAATACCTGAAGGAAGGTCAAGACCTGTTCTCTTTCATTCTAAAGTGCAGGATGCAGAATAATGGTTTTAACTTACAGGAAGGCAGCTTCCAATTGAAAGTTAGAAAAGGAAAATCCTATCTATTTAAATTGTTCAAACGTTGGAACCAATTACCTGAGAAGAGGGTAATTCTCCTTCATTAGAAACCTTCAAGCACCTGCCTGGATGCTTTAAATTGGTTTCTTGCTCTGAGCAACTCTATGATTTTGAAATGTAAGAGTCTTGCATTTCAAAAAGAACCTGAAAAACAAAAGTAGCTGTAGCATGATTGAAAAAGGCTTATTATGAGATAACTTTACAAAAATAGTGGGACTAAAAATTAGATATTTTATATACATTTTTTTAATTTTTCAAAGTATTTTTTTTAGAAAAATGGAGGGAGGAAGAGAGGGAGGGAGACCATATATTAAACCTGGCTTTTAACTTGGGCTGATGGCAGTGTGATCTGGAGTTGGAAAAAGTTATCCTTAATCCTTTGCCATGGACAGATCATGCTCCATTGTTTCTGGAGCTTTCTGGTACCTCACCTCCTTTCTGGGAGGCAGAAACTATTCCAATGATCTGCCCTGGGCATTTAATAACTTCAGAGGGAATCTGGGGTTCTTCCTGGCACTCTGGAACCCAGTTCGACTGAGCTTTAATCGACACTTGGTTATTTTGACCTTGGTCTGGATCATGCCTGTGTGGACTCTCTATATACATGGATTCCAAAAAGCCCCCTAGTTTTCAGAGAAACTCTAGGTCAGGCATGTCAAACTGCTAGCCCGTGGGCCGGATGGGTCACGCCGAAACCACACCCACCCAATTGCCGGCAATGGGGAAAAAGTTGCGATACGTCGCGCGACGTCATGTGACATGGCAAGTTTGACATGCCTGCTCTAGGTGATTAAATAGTATAAGAGATGCCTACAACTCAGCTGGAAAAAGACAAAGAGTTAACCTGAATGAAATCTGACTTAGAGCTTTTCTTAAATATTACCTTGTTGTGGTTAGGGCAGTAAAATGTTATTTCTCTGCTCTTGTTGCATCGTTGGAAAGCAAATCAATTACTCTTTTTTAAGAATCCTGGTCCCTTTTGAGTGTGGAAGGACAATGGGAGCATTTGGAGGGCTGCTGTGAAGATTATTCCAAACATCTGTCAGATAAAGTCACTTGGGTTCATATGGAGTTGCTTGAAGCACACCCTTGCCTGATTATTTGAGAGGAGTTCATACTTTTTGGCCCTCATATAGCAATAGGATAGCATCACCAGCCATGTAATGCACCAAAGGATAACATTGCATAACATGCGGACTTCCGGTTCCGGTCGCAGCGCCCGCGGACGTGCAGAGAACTCGTTCTCTTGGCCGTCCGGTTTCCCCCCGCCGGTACACCCTGGATAGGGTCGAAAGTCGCCCTGGAGGGGCGACCACCGCAGAGGAGGGCACTCGTTGATCGCGGAGGGAGCGGCGGCTCCCTCTGCGGTCCTAGAAAACCACCTTTGGGCCGACGGGGAAAAGATCGGCCAGTAACATGGCCGATCACTCAGCTGCTCCAGCCGAAAGTCACAGCAACATCTAAGCGAAAAGAACCACCGTGGAAGATCCGGGTGAGACCTTTCCTTCCCTCTTGTTAATTTACCTTTTTCCCTGCTAACAGCTTTAAGAACTATTTCCCTATTTTGAGAAAGCAGCGTTTGATTACTGGGGAAAACGGGCTTTGGAAAAACAATTATTGTTTTTTTTTACTATTTTATTTTGTCTACATAAGCAGTTGGAACTCGAGCATCCGGATTATTGTGACTTTCTCTTTTGGCTTGTTTATCTTCAGTTTAGGTGAAAATCCTTAGGGAGGGGGTGGAATGTTCTTTGTTTCCCCCCCCCCTCCTGAACAGTACTGCCTAAAAAACTTTTTGCTCTCTGGGCGGACTTATGTAGATTATTTTGGATACAATGCATCCTGGGACCTGGCATGAAGCCCAGAAACAGACTGATACAATGTAACTTGCTCTTTGAACTCCCACTTCCTGATTTTGGCCTGATGCCCAGACTGGATTACAATATAACAACTGACTGCCAGTTTTTATCTCTGTGCTGGTCTTGACTATTGGTTGTTTTTTTTCCTCTATCTTTCTTTGGAAATATATTTCTGTCTGCATTTTATATTTTATAACGCTGCAATCTATTTTTTAAGCTGAACTTCTCTAAAAAAAAAAAAAGAAGAAGAAGATGGAATCCTATTCACAGATTAATTATGGACTTATATTAGAAAAAATCTTGGAAGCAAGACTGGAACTTAAAGAACATATTAGATCGCTTAGATTCAAGGAGGACTCAGAATTAAAAATTGAAGCTCAACCTTTGATTGACTATGATAGACAATCAGATCTACAACTTAATGAGATGGATGGAATACATTTACAATCTATTGAATCTACTGAATTTATTGAAGAGGAAGAGGACACATCCTACATGATGGATTTCTTTGATGATCAAAGGCAGAACTCAACTAAAACATTTACAACTTTAAAAGCAACAGGATTGGACTTCCAAATATGAGGCACAAAAAACGTTGACAACATGACAGTACAGACAACACTGGATAAAAGAGAAAAAGAATATGATTGGACTCAATGGTGGGAAAAGGCCTTTAGCCAGTTACTAAGATGGGAGGACTTAGAAGCCCTGTTGTGGAAACCTACCTGGCACAAAAAGAAAGCTAGAATTAGATTTAAAAATAAGAGTTAAAATTTTATTTGATGGGTAAAAAGGGCTTCTGGACATTGATTGAACTAATATTTTTGAGATCTTTAAGGTCACTTTGGTATGAGTCAACACTAGATTTAAATTATGGATTTGAGTATGATTTGGAATGGCAATAAGAATAATTGGAAAATTTATAATTAAAGGAGTTAGATTGAGATTGAGACTGGTGAAATATTATTGATATTTTTATTTATAAGAATTGAATGGTAATTAGTGAGATATTAAATGGATTAAACTGAAACAATTGAGGAATCTTTTAGGGACGTGGACTGATCTATGAAAATATTGGATAGAATATATGAAATAGAATATAGTTGAGAAATATTAAGATATAATAGTTATATTACTTGTTTATGATAGAAATAATTATTGTCCTATTATTATTATTATAATGTTATTATATTACTATGTCTAATGAAATAGTTTTAAAATATATAAATTCATGTTTATTTACATAATATGTATGTGAAATATAATAAGAGATATAATTTGATTGAGAAATATAAATTGGAATTGGAATAATAGAGGTGAGAAACAATTTATATTTTAGGAATGCTCGAATTGTATACCATAAGAGGGAACTTTTAAAGTAGTAGTTTAAATTGTATATGTATGACTGTATTTTTTGTTGTGTTCCCTGGAGTGCCCTATCTCCACGATGTGTTACAAGCACTTGGCTGTAAAACAAACAAAAACTAATAAAACTTGTTATGAGAACATTGCATAACATGCAAGGTAGAAGAATCACTTAAACTGGATGAATGGAAGATAAAAAATCTAACCATTTGAATCTAAAGAAAGGCAGTAGCCTTAATATACTTGAAGCAAATAGTACAGTATAAAGCATTATTGCATAGAATCTGTCTGGAAACTCGTTGCAATTCTTTTACAAGGAAGTGTTTATTTCCTTATATTTTTACCTCTTTTACTGAGCAGCCATTTATAAAGAATAATAGAAAAGAACCCCTTTAAAAATACATGAAGTGATGTGGATTCTAATTTCTTTCTCTTGTAGCTTGCAGGGTTCCATTGATCTTCTGGTGTTTGAGGACTATTATAGCGGTTGTTTGATTCTCAGAGGTAAATGACAACATTAACTTTTATTCTGGGGAAATGAAAGTACTTTTACAACAATATTTGCATTTCTGGCAATAAGCACTTTGGTACAACAGTACATTAAATTCTTTCCCTACATCAGTAAATTACTATTCATTATCCAGATGCTAACTTTTATTTTACTATTATCTTTAATATTAACTTTCCAGTCATCCTTTCCAAATTAAAGCAAGAAAAGAATAGGTTGTTTGACAATGTGTTGTGTGTGACTTAAAATACGAAGGGCTAAGAACCACTGTACTTACTACATCAGAGGTCCCCAATCTTTTGGGCACCAGAGACCGGTTTTTGAAGAAAAGTTTTTCCATGGACCCAAGAGTGTGTGGTTTTGTGTGCTGCCTGCATCCCACAGATGGGGCTTTGCTTGTTTGTGCAGACCGGTTGCTGGCATGCTGTGGCCCAGTACCGGTCCATGGACCAGGGGTTGGGGACCCCTGTACTACATGGCAATAAAGGAGACATACATCATAAATTTATCCCTTCTATTAATTCATGAAAATATAATCTAACAGAGCAGTTCTAATTTTCTAGGAAAAAACATGATGAATCACTATTACAAATTTGCTTAATACTTTGAAGAGAAAGTCACCTAGATCTATGTGGACACAGGCATCATAGTTGTAGCCAGAATGGGAGCTACCCCCATCAAGTTAGGATTTGGAAGACCTTTTCCTCTGATCACAATAATCTCAGTAAGTGGGAAGTTGGCGGAATGACATTTGGTTGGCTCCATCTCTACATTACAGACTATGTTTTTAATAGTAGCATTCCAGGAACTCTGTCTGAATCCTCATTATTAAGATATGAGGTTTGAAGGCTTATATTTTATCCTTCACATTGTTTAAAATCTGTATGAAGCTGTTGTACTCAGCCTTTAGATAGTTTGGGATTAAATATCCTCATTATGGTAAGAATGGCCAGCATTTTCTTCCCCTACAACTGTACAACTTAAGGCATTTGGCTATTGTCTGGTACCATAAAAAGTTATATGAAGTGAGCCCATTAACTAGAAGTAGTCCTTGACTTACAACAGTTCATTTAGTGACCATTCACAGTTACAGCGGCACTGAAAAAGTGACCTATGATTTTCTACACTTATGACTGTTGCAGCATCACTATGATGTGATCAAAATTCAGATGCTTGGAAACTGACTCATATTTATGACCGTTGCAGTGTCCCAGGGTCATGTGATCACCTTTTGCGACCTTCTGACAAGCAAAGTCAATGGGGAAGCTGGAATCACTTAACTATCATGTTACTAATTTAGCAACTGCAGTGATTCACTTAACAACTGTGGCAAGAATGCTCGTAAAATGCAGCAAAAGTAACTTAACAACTGTCTTGCTTAGCAAAAAAAAAATTGGCTCAATAGTGGCCATAAGTCAAAGACTACCTGTAGCTGAATTTGTTGTCTTCTGTAGCTGAATTTTGGTCTTCTGCTTCTCAGATCTAGGAGTTGGATAAAGGACTTATTCTGAGTGAATTTGAAGACCCAATGAAAAATAGGCTGTAGCTTGCAAATGAATTAAAATTCATCTTTCTCCCATTACAATCAAATAAATCTAATAACCTCTATGTAAGTTGCAATGAAATTAGCCACATCTACCTCCAATTAGATATGTTTTAGATTATACTAAAAAGAGATGAAGTGATTAAACAGTTCAGAGAATAAACTGTTCTTAATGATCAAAACTATAAATATCAATGTTCAATACTATAAAAACCCTAGTTGAAGCACATATTTGCCTAGCATTATGTTTTCATTACATGTGTCCATCGACTAACAATTTGTTATTGATATTAAATTATTTGCCTTTTAAACCAAATGAGTCAATGTTCAAATACAATTAAATTTAGATGACTACAGTAGTTATTTAGTGTAACTATTCTTTGAGCTTGTAGTAAGGTTGAAGACTGTAGGATGAAAGAAAGGAAGTGCCAAGCCTCCTTTCCCAGATTCTCCATATACACTGGTTCTGCCTTCTGCTTTAGGTCTTATGACTTGGTAACTCTTGCTAACACCACTATCCTCAAGGTATCTTTCACCTTAAATATGTTTATATGTTTATAATGTGAATGTACAAGAGAGTGTTCTCATACAGCTTTCTAATGAGTGGTGTGAACTTAATTTTTATAGAGCCAGCCTTTGGTATGTAGCATAGAGACGTGATGATTAGAGAATTCAGTTCTTCCCTCAGTTCTTCCTTCAATCTCACAGAAGGTAAAATGTCAAACTTTATTATTTAAAAAATGATAAAATGCCACAATCCTTTTTTAATTTTAATAATTATAAGGCAGACATTCAGTACAAAAGAAGATAATCACAGAGTTGCACAGATCACAGTAATACAACACCCTATAAATTTGTTAAAAGAGAAGAATTGAAAAGGAAATAATTGTGGAACTTTAGCAATCTGAGATTCTCTCTCTCTCCCTCTCCCCCCTCTATCTATCTATCTATCTATCTATCTATCTATCTATCTATCTATCTATCTATCTATCTATCTATCTATCTATCTATCTATCTATCTATCTATCTATCTATCTATCTATCTATCTATCTATCTATCTATCCATCTCCTCTCTCTCTCTCTCTCTCTCTCACACACACACACACACAGAGAGAGAGAGAGAGAGAGAGAGAGAGAGAGAGAGAGAGAGAGAGAGAGACATCTATCAGGATAGTAGAGTTCTAGAGACCCAATTTGCTGTAGAGGTAAAAGCATCAGGTTACAAACCAGGAAACCATGAGTTCTGGTCTCATCTTGCGCCCAAATATTGTAAATATGTTTTGCATTTCTTTCCAACACTGAACATGAATATTTTTGCTGCTCTCCATGTTCAATAAATTCCTAATTTTTCATATAGTGATAAGTTACAATAGGTTTCAATGTCTCTTGAAATTAAAATGCAAGAATAGTAGCAGTCTCTGGCCTTAGTCATCTGAGTCATCTGGAATTGGGTGGCCTCAATGAATGAATGGATAAATCTTGGAAAGGTCAGAGACCAATAGGGCCTTAGCTGCATTTTTCATAGCATATGAATGCAGCAATTTGGGGATGAATCTTTGGAAAATGGGTCACAGTCAAGCTTTTTTGTATCTGTTTTCTTGAAATGAATATAAAGTGAGCAGTAAACGTGAAGAAGTGAGGGTTGATTTTTCTGCATCAGGATGCAGGAGGAAGAGGTTGATGTGAAAAACTAATAATGAATTTTGTGAAGTTCTGTCTTCAATTAACTAATGCAAATCATAGCCAGAGGCTCATTCACTACCACTGTAATAATTTGTCACAACAAAAAAATAAATATTTTCCTTTCCTGCGCATAGCTTTTTCCTAAAGAATACTTGTCGAAAGTATTGGGTGTATGTATGTATGTGTAATATATAAAACAAATACAAAATAAATTCATGGTGAGTTAGGTGTCATCAAGTTTTACCTCCTGCTTAATGCATGGAAAATTCTTCTCCATCTTGAATTGTCTTTGTGAAAACCCACCTCTTCTAAGGTCATTCTAATGCTATTGTAGACTTGTGCATGCACTTTATCCATTGTCTTTCTTTTTCCTATTCCTGTCAGTTTGCCAGACATAATCACTTCATAGCAGGTTTTTTATAAGTGTTTTTTAAAAAGAAAATGACAAGGTTGTGTTTTCTGTATATTTACAGTATATTTCAATGTTTACTTTTGATTCTAGCTGTCATCTCTTCCTATGCAGGTATTCATACGTCTTCATATAGAAAGTATAAAATGGGGGATGATATGCTATTATATAAAAGGTTATGTTTGATAAATTATATAATATACCAACCATGAGAGACAGCAAAAACAGTTATGCTTCAGGGTTGGGAAAATGTACAACCTCAGATTTACAATCTTGTATGTTCACTTTCTGGTTTTTTCTCAATATGATGAAAGAACAGAACAAAACAAAACTGATCAGTATTATTCTACATGATCATGTTTATCTCATGCAATTAAAAATTAGTCAAAATGATTTAATATGTATGATATGTAACTTAATTTTTTTCTTTATTTCCTCCCCCTCCCTTTATTTTTTATACAAAAGCAGTACAATAAAATAAAACTACACTTTCTCTAACAAAAAAGCAATGGTAACTATTTGATCTCATAACAGTAAATCCTAAACTCTCTGAAAATATGCAAATTTCCTCCTATGAAAGTTGCTGAAAATTACTACTTTCAAAATGGACAATTTAATACTTATTTGCAACAATAACAAACATAAATAGAATTGTTGATATTTCCAAAACAATGGCTATGTATTTCGATGGATGAATGCAGATAGTTCTCATTCAGCAATCAAAATTGGGACTGGCAACTCGGTTGTTAAGCTAAGCTGTTGCTAAGTGAAACTGAGACTGTGCTTATGATCTTACTTCAGCTTTTCTTTGCTGTACAGACTTGTGAAGAATGGTTGTAAAGTTATTTTTCATTACCATTGTAACTGCAACTGTCTCTAAATGAGGCAACCACTAAACAAGAGAGTCACTATGCAAGGACTACTTGTAATCTTTATGACAAGAAATGAAGGACTGAATTTGCTAATCTATCCCTTAAAACATTGGCAAAAGCATTTGTAGTCTGCAGCAACAACTCTCCGTGGCACTGATTTTTTTTCCCTATTCTAATTTATTATATTTTATTGATTTCTTTACAATAATAATCCCTAGTGCTTAGCAAACAGTGTGTTGCCTAGGTTCATATATTTAAAAGCAATCAATAATAATTAATTTCTATAATTAATCAATATGTTAGTCAATGATATATTTCCTTGATCTTCTCTTCTTCCAGTAGTATTCTTCTTTTGTTTACATTAAACAAATATAATTCTTAATATTTTCGATACATAAAAGGTTAAGTATAAACATTTTTCTAGTTTTTGTACATCAACATATAACATCTGTTTTAATCAGTTTATATTTCAATTGTATTTATAAAAGTCATCTTATTAAATCATTATGTGTCCTGTTTTCAAGATTCTTATTTAAGCTTAATTTCCCCACTGTATTCAAACCACTCTTATCAGTCATAATTTTCTCAAAATTAATTACTTTTAAATATCCAAACTTTTCATTCACATACACCATCCCAATATTTTTACATTTCATATATTATAAAAAGAACTATACTACTTGTATATCTTATTCCTCTTACTGTAGGACTCCTTTATATCCATAATTTATCTATTCTTTTAACTATATTCAAACAAGTGTTTAATCGTATAGTACTCCATCTGGTAAGTCAAATCAAGTCTCTTAAATCTGACTCTAGCATTCTTCTTTTGCCAGGTCGCTTTCCAATTCAGTATGTTCAGCTTGCCAGGGGATTTTTTCTGTATTTTTGTAGATATTGTTGGGCATAAAAAAGACAAATTAAGTAAGATGTTCATTTTTTGTCTCCTGTCTTTTCCTGACAGCTCTTTAATCCATTTTGTTAGATCTTCTTTCTTGTCCTCAAGTTTGTTTTGAAGTCCTGGAAGATAAAACATATTTTTTATTTTCTTTGTTGTAGTAAAATCTTGCAGATTTTCTTTTGTTTGTATTAAGTTATAGTTCTCTTCATTTGTAGCTTCCATATTTAAATCACTTGCCTCTGGTTTGTGTTCTATTATCTGATTTGTTTGTTTATTCTTTATCGTCATTTTTTGAGTTTTTTAATTGTAAGTTTAAATTAGAGATATGCTCAATTATGTCATCAAAGTTGTTTTTAATCTCCTCATGATTTGAAACAATTATCATTTGAATCTGTTGCAGCATTGCATACATTTTCTCCTGAAATGTGTTTGCTTTGTCTTGAGTCATTGCCCCTGCAGATCTCTGATGTTCCAGGTTGAGGTCTTCAGGAGGGAATATTAGGCATGGTTTCCTGTCACTTTTAGATAGGTGTACAACATCCATTTTGTCTCCCCCCTCCAGATAGTTTTTCACTGGTACCATAGTCTCTTTGATTAGCCTTGTCAAACCAGCCACTTAAAATCCAAATGACCAAATCTTATGTGATTCTTATCTTTATATATGTTTTTTTTAGTCTAATACATTTCCAATTGTCAAAGCACCACTGAAAGCAGTATTTTGTAACAGTTCTTCTATTCAGGGGTCTTACAATTATCAGCCAGCCAATATTTCAGTCCAGAATGTTTAACCACCTGAAAGCTTTCCAGTAACTTTCCCCTTAGAAGATTAGCCAAAAGCCAAGGTTTTTCTTTTTCTGCAAACAATTCTTGAGCTTGAAAATCGCAGCTCACTGTATTTATAATCCCAGAAGGTCAACAGTTTCTAAACAAATATAGTTCTCACTCTGTGGTAGATAGCTCAGTATATTTTCTTTCCTTTGTTCCCAGCTGTTTTCTGTTTATTTAGAAGTCACTGAAGTTCAAAGGAACAAGTTATTCTCTATTTGTGGGCGTCTTGCCAATTTCAAGTCAATGCAGCTATAGTTTTATGCTCTAATTCTCAACTAGTCAGTAGTTATTCATTTTCCAACTTTTAAAGTGGAGAATTATTTTCTTACAATTTCATCAATACTCTTTCAGATGTGAAATTTTAACAGTTTTCATGGTTTTCAGATTTATCCAGACTGTAGTATTATTAACCTCATTTCATTATATTTCTGTTCCCCATAAAAATTTAATTCGCCGCTTCCATCTATGGGAGGGTGGGGGTCTAGTTCCCTCCCTTCTCACTTTCGAAGGATTTTTTTGCTTCTTGGGGATCTTTTCCAGGGAATCAAATACAAAATAGAAGAGAGAAGATCGAATTTCTCACCCAGTTCCAAGCATGCTGTTCACCATTGTTCTAGTTAGTGCCTTTGGACTTGGGCTGCCGGTAGCTTGGGCTGGTCACTGAGGTGTGGCCAGCCTTTCTCCTGTCGGATTTTAGAGGGTTTCCCCCAGATTGACCAGATTGACCACCGTCGTTCCATGATCATCGGTGTGCCCCTCCTTGTTCTTCGCCTCTCCGGGGTGACTTTAGACCCATTTTATGGTCCCTAGGCAGGGCGAAACTAGCCGAGGGGCACGGAGCTCTGCGATCCCATGGCTGCATTGCTACAACGCAAGACCAGAAGTCGTTTTTCTATTCTAGCTATTTACTTGACCAGTATCTGTTTTAACACCTTATATGGGAATAGATAGCATGTATTTAATTTATATTAAGGACTTCAAATGGATGGCATTCCAGTTATCTTACTTTGATATCATATATTACAAATTGATTGAGTGTCAAAATCCTAGAATTACAGCATTTAAGTACAAGATTTGCAAAAGTATTTAATTAAATGACAAACTTCTGAGGCAAGTTAGATTAAGACTGTATGACTACCTAATATCAAACAATAAACCTCATCACTAAGATGGAATTTAATTGATTTTTTAAAATCTTGATAGTGCCTGAATCTATTGTAAGAAGCTGCCCTTCCCATTGTGACATTTATACCATACAGAACTGGTGCCACACTGTGCTTCTATGTTTTTGAATGTTTGAAGCTAAGTTTATTATAGCACAACTGAAGGGCAAAAGAAGCCCAAGTGCAAGAACACTTCTGCAGCCTGCATACTGGACCTTTGCCATGGGGAGCAGGTGGAACTCTCATGTTAAATATCTCTTTTCTTTGCTGACATCAAGAGATTATGGAAATTGCCATATTTTCACCTATCATTTTGGTGGAGCAAAGATGATTCTGCTATTCCCTTGTGACTTTTATTTTCCTACTCCATGACAACAAACCAACAAGGTATGGAGGAGGTCACGGAGAGTGCAGGTACCTGTTATTTGTCAAGTTTTACTCTTCTGAACTTGACAGTTGGTAAGAATGCTACTCTCATGTCACCAAGAACACAAACATTTGCTGGATAGATTATGGAACCAAAATGTCCTCAGTTTCAAGGTTTTCTATAAGTATGTCATTAAGGGGTTTGTTAACCATCTGATGACCAGGCAATAAACTACAAATAAGATTGTAGAAATCAATAATTTCAATGAAGCAAAGAAGTAAAGGTGATTCAGCTTATTAAAAAATAGCATCATTCCAATCTGAGTTCTAAGATTTACTGCATTTTTGGAGCTCAAATTTTTGGAAGCTCATGAATTTTCCATCAACCTTGCCAGCAACTATTCAGTGTGTTATTTATAAATAGATTTGGAAGAAATGACTGACCTGACCTGATAATTCTGGAACCATAATGAAATTGGTGACGGATTGTTTATAAGGAGCTCATTATTAAAGAGTTACTCTTGGCTTCTTTATAAGAAAATGTGGAGCCCTTGGGGAAGAATTGTAGTAATCTTTATATTTTGTCATATCCTAGGAATGCTTTGTGTCATATTTTTTAATTACTTTTTTCAATAGAAATATTGTTGCTTTAACAATATTCAACAATAAAGTAAGCTCAAAATATCACCAATGGAAATTTAAATGAAACTTTTAACCTTCAGAATTTTGAAAAAAACAGATGCCTTTTTCAAGTAGGTGTGGCAGGATTGCTGGGAAGATTTTAGCACACGTAGCGAAACTATTAACACAATAATAGCTATAGAAACAAAAGCTAACATAACTTGCTACATACTCTTAATGATGCCTCTATGTTATCTGTGTACATAAAGCACTAATCAATACTTACTGGCAAGTGGGTAATCCCCCTAAATATAGGATTATGAATTCCTGAGGAAAGGATTAAGAAATATGGGGAATCCTTTCCTGTCCTTAGGTAATATTTTCTTTTTAGGGTGATTAGTGCTGTCCTGGTCAGTTCCAAGATTTAAATGCGGTAATGGACAGGTAAAAAAATCTATTTGAATGGAGTTACTCTTCTTCAAGTAGCTTCCTGTTTATATTGTTTCAAATGAGTTCAATGTGTTCATACAAAACATGGCAGTTAGTCTTCTTCTGCTTGGAACATCCAGTAGTGGACAATCCTCTTCCAAAGTGGTCATATTGATATCTCTTGCTATCAAACGTTTATTGTGATGTTCTGTTGAAACTTAACCCTTTGTGATTACACAAAACAAAGTAATAATTACAAACTGGAACAAGTCTAAACTGCCCACCTAGCTAGCCCATAGCAATCCTCTACCTTCAGCTCAAGAGACCATTGTTTCATGACATGATTTTGTTCCAAAGGGAAATTGCCACTGTGTTCAAGCAGAATTTGGGCTTTTAAAAAAGCTGAAAGAAAATGAGTTTATATTTTATCTGGAATATAAAGTTAATAGGGTCTTCCATGTGACTAGCATTACCTCACATCTGTTTAAACTAGATAAGAAAATACATATATTAAATATGTGAAACTCTAGGATACTTTATGTAGTCCAATTAGTGATATGGTGGGATTAATAAGTAATCCACCCACATTTTTAGATGACCGTGTATGCCCCAGTTTTCTTATATTTTTTTTCACAAAGTATAATGTAAGAAAATGTTTATGAATTGGGTACTTTTATGACCTCTTATATAAAATTGTAGGTGTGGTAATGGATGACATTTCTTATTTTAATTACTTTATTTAAAATGTAGTCAGCCAAATGGAATGTTCCCTTCCTCTGTTAAATACATGCCAAGTAGTTATCTGTTCTGGAGGCAGGGAGCCAATAAAACTTCTGTGTGATAAATCATTATTCTTTTAAGAAATGTACCAGCTAAATCAGTAAGGAAATGCAGGAATCCATATCATCAGGAATAATAGCAACCAAGCAAAGTATGGACTGTATGGATAAGATGGAATCTATTCAGGACATGAATATAGAAAAACTTTAAGTTCCTGTCAGAAAGACTAAAAATTGTTTCTCTGTAAATATAGAATTTTAGAAGATAATTTAAAATACAACATTATGGTTTAGGATTATGTATCATTCTCTCTTATTGAATATTCATATCCTAGATGTTTTCCAAAATCTTAGAACAGAAGTTAACAGACCTCAAATTTTTAATGTGTATTTTCTTTGTAATATATTCTTGTGATCCAACATTAATAAAAAGAGGAGCTTTATAACAAGGTGCAGTATTCAGGTTTTCCTCTACTTACGACCACAACTGGGACCAGAATTTCCATTGCTAGGCAACATTATTGTTAAGTGAGTCCTGCTCACTTTTAATATATTTTTTGCCATGGTTGTTAAGCAAACTACTATAGTTATTAAGTGAATCATTCAGTTGTTAAGTAAACTTGACTTCCTTTTAGGCCTGAATTACTAGGTTCATATGTGAAGAGTACAGTTAGCCATGTTATTGCTCATGTCTATTACATAGGAATGTTCCCAGATTGATAGTTGCATCTTCACTAGACGGCTTCCAGACTAATTCCCTACTTGACTCCTCTCCCATACTTGGCCAGTCTCTCTCAGACATGACTTCCTCCTCAAAACAGTCTTCCCCTTCTTCCATGATGTCTTCCTGGACTGAATTCTCATAGGTGGAAGCAAAGCCAGTTTAATGGAATCCTCTGCCTCTGTTGGAACAGGTGCTACTGTCTGTAAAACATCTAGATGATCAGCAGGTTCCTCCCACTCAGAAAGTGATAGCCAGAAGTTGGGCCTCATCAATCACCATGTCTCCCCCCAAATGGGTCCCCCCTATCTGGTTTACATGTCTGAAAGGTGCTTTTTCAGGAGGCAACTGGATTTTCTTGTTTTTCTTTGAAGACATTTTGCTTCTCATCCAAGAAGCTTCTTCAGCTCTGACTGGATGGTGGGGAATGGAAGGATTTATATTCCTGGTAGACAGTTGGTCATTTGCATTCTTTTAGAAAGTCATTGAGGCCATTTGGAGGTTTTTACTTGTGTCCTCAGGGTCACCTGAGTAGTGCAAATGTCTGTGGAGCTTTCTTGACTGCAGGATGTTTTCTGCCCTGTGTCCCTTCATTGTTGAACACAGACACAGGCTGTTGGGGATGAGTCTGTGTTGTCTGCATCTCAAACTGAAGCACAAATGTTTCCTGTAGTCTGCAATGTTTTCTGGAAATCCATTCATACTCCTGCACCATTCTAAGGGTGTTCATCCCAAAGCGCATATCTAAATGTCTAGGTCTGTTCACTAACAGATTCCTTGGCCCACTCCAGTACAGAGCAGGGACCTGGAAGTTTGGAAGGTAATGGCTTTTCTGCAAATTTCTGCACCAATCTGAGGGTCCACATATCTGGCATTTTCCCAGGATTGTTCAGAGACTGGATAACCCCTCCAATGGATCAAATACTGCATACCTATGTCCCTTCATCTAGAGTCCAAAATTTCTTTGACTTCATACTTTTCCCCTTGCACAATCACCTGACTAGATGATGGCATTCAAGGGTGGGTCAGACCTTGCCCAAATGGGCTTATGTAAGAATTTCAGACTAATTCCCCATTGATTCCTCTCTCTGGCCCAGCCAGTCTCTCACTCTGACACTGCCTGCAGTGACTTTGCTTGTTGGAAGCCAGTTGGGAAGGTCGCAAATGTTGAACACATGATCCCAGAATGCTGCAACCATTGTAAATACATATTGGTTGTCTAATGTCTGAATTTTTATCATGTGACTATGGGGATGCTGTGTTGGTCATAAATTTGGGGATTGGTTGTAAGCCATTCTTTTTCAATGCTATTGTAATTTTGAATGGCTGCTAAATGAATGGTTATAAGTTGAGGACTACCTGTACAATAAATTACAACATTAAAAAATAGTTCAGATTAGTGTAATAGATGAAGACTTAGCTTTTAGTACCAGAAATATGAAGCTTACAAACTTTTGAATATATTTTACATCTATTTCCCTAGTAGCTGGGGGAAACCAGCAATGTGATACTTGCCAAAACATTTCAAGAGAAAATTAAATCAAACAGGATTTCTAACAGATGTCCATAAAGCATCCAAACAACCTTTCTGCCAACACGAAATATGTAAAAAGTGAGGACGCAGTGATGCAATGGCTTAATGATGCTGGAACTGCTGGTTAGAAGTGGTTTGCACACTGAACCTGGCTCTGTGAGATGGAGTGAGCTCCTGTCACTCAATCCCTAGCTCCTGCCCACCCAGCAGTTCTACAGCATGCAATATTGTGAGTAGATACTTGGGGGAAACTTTGGTGGGAAAACCTAGTTGCATCCATGTATTCAGAGAGTGGAAGCTGGCACTGGACCTGGCCGGACACAAGGCAACACAACACAAAGCAAGGCAAGGAGAAGCGAGATGGGCAGAAGAGCCTGGAAGGGCCAGCAACCCAAATGCCACTAGTCAGCTGGTGTAAAGCTAGTTCAGCCCCTGCCATGCACCAAGGATAGGCAGGTAAGCACCGAACAGAATGAACTAGCAATTAAGACTGTCGGGACTGCATTGTATCTAGTATTTGTAGATTTCCTTGTCATTGTATGCTATATGCTAAATAAATGAATGAATGAATGAATGAATGAATGTGAAAAGTCACCTATATCATCCCCCAATTAACTTTATTCTTGTAAATTTATTAGGCTAATCTACAGCTGTGCTCATAAAATCAACCTGAATCTATTGGTCCACAAGAGAAAAGATGCTGCAAACTCAGAAGAGCCCAGAGGTTGCAGAAGAACACCTCTTCAATACCACTGTAAAATCAAATTGAATCCCTGTGCATATGGAATGCTAATTGGGCATTGGTGGAGTAGACAAAACCAATAGGAATGACGGTTAAAACAGAATATTCTGGATAAGACAGTACCTAGCCTGCTGGAATATACTCAACATACTAAAATTTAGCTGCTTATCCCATTTCTTTCTTAGGTTTAGGCAACAAAATTAGATACATGAGGCCTGGTGCAAAAAAAGTGGGGAGAAGCAAAGGGGAAAAGACAGAAATGATCTCTTGTATCTTAGGCTGTGTATAATTATCATGATATTGAATAGGAATCAATTTATTGGAATCAAGATATTGATTCCCATATGCTTCCATGTAGCTTTTTAATAAATTGAGTAATAATGGGCTTCTGTTGCATCAGTCAGCATTTTTATCTACTGAGAACCAGTTTAGGGGAACTTTCCATCTCATTAATGCCAAACTTTGTAAACTATCTAAATAGAGTGGATTTTTGGGAAATAATAGTTGTAAATATTTGTGATATTTTTTTAATGCCCCCTAACCTGAAATCATAAGCAATAAATACAAGCATATTTTACTAGATTAAGATGATTTCCTTTGAAAAAATATTATATAGGCTCTAATTAATTGGTGTAACTAGCCACTAATTTCTTTTACATATCAGGAAAAAATCTGCATTAAAATTGCATTAAAGTGACAAATGTTACCTGTTGTGACTAAAACTCTATATTTATTAGAGCAGTTTCCGCAAAAGAAATACAATGAATCTTCACAGTCATTAGAGGGGAGATTTATTGCTCATTAAATCTTATAGTAGAATAGATTCCCCCTTTTCCCCTTTTTTGAGCCTGTAGACCCAATTCAGAGTAGAGTTGGGGGGACTGGATGGATGGAACTGAGCATTTACTGGCCAGTTGTCCTTCCTGACACCTATGCAGAGTTTGCAGCAGATATTTTTTCTTTGTGCCCTAACGCTGCCTAGAAACATCTACCGCTATCTAGGATTAAACACTCAACCTTCCAAATGGGGGGGGGGGCAAGCATCTTTACCACTAGGTCACTACACTGCTCTAGAGTACAATAGACAAGTAGGATAAATTTTCATATTGCAAATTGAAGTATTATATCTTCTCAGCAAGTTATCTTAGATAAATCTCTGAAATATTTAACTAGATCAGCGTTCCCCAACCTTTCCGGGTTGGTGGCCTGGTGTGTGGGGGGGAAGAGGGGATGGTTTTGTGCGAGGGGCAGGTACACACATGCACGTACACAGCTTCATTTGTGTCAGCGTTGGGCATGCATGCATGCTGTTCATGCAAGTGGAGCTGTGAGCATTGCCCCCCACTGCTTGCATGAATGGAGTTGCAAGTGCCGGCTCAACTGCCCGTGTGAGTGGAACTGTGAGTACTGGCGCTCACCATTAGCATGAGTCAGGCTGTACATGTGCACTCGTGTGCGCCAGCCCACCTTTCATGCAGCCTGGTTGCGAATAAGCCACGGCCCACAGGTTGGTGCCCACAGGTTGGGGACCCCTGAGCTAGATAATGCTGGAGATATAAATTTGGAATACTGCATTCTTCTGAAAGTAACTTGAAAACAAAAGCTATAAAAGCCATGTGTGGGCAGAACAACTTTATTCCAGCTGTGGGACATCTTGGGGCAATGATATACCAAACACATCGTCTAGGGAAAAAATATGTTTCTAAAAATGTGTGCTGAAAAAGAAAAGAATTTTAAAAGGAGAGGGGAAATGAAATGCAAATAAAGTACACAGCTGAGGTTTTCATTGCTCAAGCACTGCAGAACAGGTTGCCATGGCACCACGAGGAAGGCCATTCTCGGCACTTTGGTTATTCTTGATTTCCTCAATTGGTACAGCATGCTGGATTGCATTAAGTTGATTATCCATCTCTTCTTGACCTCTACAAACACTAAGGTCAGTGACAGAATTCACCTCAACCTCCTCTAAGGCCTTATCCCAATTTTCAATGGCCAAATATGACACTGGTGGATGATCATGCCAGCTGTGGGAAGATTCTGCTTGATTTTCCTTTAGTACAGTTACAAAGTATAAGTGATGCTTATATTTGACCATCCAGGACTTTTTTTGGATCCCTGGAGTCCCTCAGAATGGGAGTGATTATAAATTCAATCCCCTATTTAGTTTTTTTTTTTGGGGGGGGAGAAATTTAAGGAAGTAGTGCAAGCATTTTTAAACAAAAATTCAGCAAATGCTTAATACTCTTTAGTAAATGCAAGCCTGCAAAAAAAAAAAAGAGTCAGAAATGAAATCTTGAAATGCAACACTCAGTGAGACGTGGTAATTTCCAATTAATCTTCAAGCCATCCAAAGGTACTTAATCCTTGTCTGATATCTTTGCAAGGAAGGTAGGAAAGTTGAATTATATGCATTAATTGCCCTCCCAAAAATCTGGCCACAACATATTTCACTAAATCAAATTTAATTTTGATCTTTTCCTGACCATTTCTTTGGCTTGTCCTGCCTTTTTTTCAGAGTGCAGCTGATGACAGCAAATGATAAATGAAACTCTGGCTCAAAATTAAGTTACACACTATGGAGTACATACTCAGAGAATAAGAAAGTTGAAGTTCAGAATATGCAAAGAACATTAGATTCAGGAAGCCTGAACTTTGTATAGACCAATGAGATGGCCCTGTGTGTGTGTGTGTGTGTACACGTGCACGTGTGTACTTGCTGAAGTGTGCAAATCAAACTCAGAAATTATTTCTTTAGGCTGAAGATATTTCTTTAAAACTTACATAGATTCTGCAAAACTATCAGTTTATTTCTGTTTTGAAAATAGTGCCACCATGTGGAATTAAATTTAGTTAATATTTATCTATATGGTTAAGAGCATTATGCTTTCATTCGGAAAAAGAATGAAATGTATATCTATATTAATGTATTCAGGCATTCACACTTCTATATGTATAACAAAGATATGAAGAATGAAGTGCTGTGATTGAATGACGAAATCTATTCCAGTTCCCAACTGACTTAAAACACATTTTTTCATCCAGTTGAAAAATAAATATACAAATTTTGGTATGGCCAAACTGAAGAGGCAGAACTATTTCTAACATTAGTCAGGTGATACTTATATGCCTAATATGTAATAAAGAAGAGAAGCCTGCAAGGAAAAGAGAGAAAGAGAGAATGAATGAATGCTGGTAGTCTTAATTTAGCACTATAACTGCAGAAGATTATACACCGTACTCTGTGCAGAAAGATAAATTTGCCTTATATTAGAAATATTTTAATGTCAAATTTCTTCTGCTTTATTATCAGTAAATAGGGAAACTTTAATACCATATATACTCACGGATAAGCCAAGCATTTTGGATGCCAAAATACATCCAAAACATTGCATTCAGATTATCCCAGATTGGTTTGTCTACCAGTAAATATGGTAATACGTTTTTGAAAATACTCATATAAGTCAACTGTGAAAATTAAAAGATGAAAATTTTGAGAGTTAGTTTATTCATGTAGTGTTTTGGTAAAAATTCAAGGTCTGACTTATCCATAGATGGGCTCATAATTTTCATTTTAAAAATGAACACATAGAACACAGTCCATTCTTATTTTTATTATGAAATAATTATGGTAGAGTACCTCTGCCTTGACTTTCAACCAGTTTAATATTTCAAACTTTGTGGGTTTTCTTGAAATTGACACTGAAGACCAATGTGGTTATATCCTAAAGAATTATTTTAAGTACAAATTTATTTATGTATTTATTCATTTACTTATATGGTTGCCCAACTAATAATGTCTCTAGCCACTGCACAAAACTCAAACCTAACCATTAAAATAATAACCCACAGTCTCTCAGGTAAATGAAATCTTCCAATCCAATTTTTAAGTTACCCTTTTTTGTTTTGTAAGGAAGGCTCTATACTGTTTAATTTATGCATAAATATTCTAGTGTCAAGTGATGGATAATAAAATCACCAAGTTAATGGTAACACTAATTCAAAAAAAGTGAGGATGCTGAAAAATGGTATTTAGTATAAGTGCCTAAGGAAGCCTTGGAGGCCTATTTCTGCAACAGAAACATTTGGATTCAGAGGGAATAAGTATACTGTATGGTAATCAAGGTTTTATTTCAAGACTTTTTATTTATGAAAAAATAAGGAAGGACAATAGAATACTAACTTCTAAGAAGCAATAAAATCTTAAAGAGTATAATGCTAACTTCTAAGAAAGAGAAATGAACCTTGACTGTCAGGAAATCCTGATGACAGTGACCTTTCCCTAACCCTTCTCAAATCAGCACCTTCCAGGTTAGGTCTGTACTAAGAGGCTTCTGACCAATTTATATAGATCATAGACAGTAATCAATCACATCTGGGCATGCTTGCTTTTCTTCATAAAGGGCACTATCAACAAATCTACCTGCTTTGCCAAAATAAGGAGAAGCTTACTTTTCCTTATCTTTGGCAAGCTTTACTTAACTCTTCAAAGAACAAGGCCATGCCAAGGGTAAGAAGTGTCTTGTTTTTATACCAGGTGTATCACACCAAGGAGAAGGCAAGATAATCAGACAGAATAGATAGCAATAGCAATAGCACTTAGACTTATATATCACTTCATAGTGCTTTACAGCTCTCTCTAAGCGGTTTACAGAGTCAGTATATTGCCCCCAACATATGGGTTCTCATTTTTCCGACCTCAGAAGGAAGGAAGGCTGAGTCAACTTTGAACTTGTGAAGATGTTTAAGATGAACTGATCTAGTATGCTAAATATTCAGTTACATTATATTGTGTAAAATTCTCAAAAAGGAAAATGGAGAACTAAATAAAGTGTTAAATAAAGAAGGTCAATAAAATGATCAAGAGATTGAAAAAGGATTCCCCTACATGGAATGGCAGAAACATTTCAAAATACTAAAAGGGAAAAAAAATCTTAAAATTTCTTAAATGAGGGCACAGAGAAAGTGTACAAAGAAAAATGTGTCTTTCATAGAATAATTCAGGGTCACCCAATTAAAATGATCATTAGTCTATTTAGAACAGAGGAATAATAATGTTTCCTCATGTGGTAAATCATTAATGGAAGATATTTTGCTTTTACCAAATATGACAATGAACATTGGTAGGGAGGGATTCAAAGATGATTAGATCCCAAACTTCCATAGGAAATATATTATATTTCTCTCCCTCTTTTCCTGCCTCTCACTCCCCCTACAAAAACACATTTCAAAACATTATTGTATGATTTGTTGCACAATAGCCTCCCAGTTCAATGGACAACATTTGTGTTTATTTAAGATTAAGAGGTTTGGCTTTGTATATTTAATTTTTCCAGCTACTTGCTTCAAGAATGTTTCAGTGGGTGTTCACTACTTATTAGAGATTATTAAACAAAGGCATATTTGTGAAATGCCAAACTGAATTTATCCCATTTGCATTTCCGACATTATGTGGAAAATATACTGTATATGTGATATATTGATCTGTTTTACCAACATATTCATCCCCTGAAAAATATCCCTTTCCCTAAATTGTTTTGCCTCCATGCTAACTTAGGTGCATTATCTTTTATCTAAAGTTCATTTTTAAATGTCATTCTGTTGAAACTGTAGGCACATAAACAAAAGCTTTTATAAACAGTCAAGAAGACTGCTTTAGAATAAGTGCCCTGAGGGCTGCAATAATCTATTCTTTGTAATGAAAACAGGAAATAAGAATTGATTTTCTATTTGGGGAAATCTTACTGAATAAAAAGGAATCACTTTCCTACATAAATCTATTCTCCTTTTCAATATTTTTTTTCATAGGATAAATTTTATAAGCCAATTGTGAAATGAAAATTTAGTGAAGAACCTGACAGTGGGTAGAATTATACCAAGGGATAGATAGAGAGATTGATGAACTTGTACCATACCTGAAGTAGAAATGCCTATCACAGTGGTGGCGAACCTATGGCACAGGTGCCAGAGGTGGCACTCAGAGCCCTCTCTGTGGGCATGCGTGCCGTCGCCCCAGTCCTAGGCCTTCAGCTGGGTTTTATAAAACCTTTTCGCTTTAGGCCTCCGCCGCCGTGTGCAAAAAAAAAAAAAGTTCAATCAGTCAATTTCAACTTCTCGCGGAAAAAAAAAAGATCTTGCAAAGTTGGAATTGATTGATTGAACTTTTTAGTCCCACCCTGTCTGCTGTTACCACCGCAGCCATGCCCACCCAATTGGCCACACCCACCCAATGGGCCACACCCACCCGGCACTCGACGATGCATAAGTGGGTTTTGGGTTGCAGTTTGGGCACTCAGTCTCTAAAAGGTTCGCCATCACTGGCCTATCAGGTCTTTTATTACCATGATAATAATCTAAATTTCTTAACTTCCATGCAGAGTAATTTTATCAAAAACAATGCACCCTTAGAAGAGACAGTGATGTAGAAATACTGAATAATGCTAATACCGCAGGCACAAGGAGTACAGGTGTTCATTTGTTGGCCCATACAAAACAGCAGCCCAAGGGGAACAGTAGAGCAAGACATGGTGCTAGTGAGGATATTCTAACAGGTATTCTGATGACATTTCTACACAGCCACTGGCCTGGTCCCTCTAACCTTACAGCAGATCTCTGTAGTAGTGATCCTAGGTTCCTAAATATGACACTGTTTGATCAAAGGGACTAAGAGCATGCCCATTTGGTCTGCTCTGGACAGACAGAAACCATAGAAGGCAGATGGTCCCTCAAATATCTAGGTCCCATGCCATGTAGGGTCTTATAAGTGATAACCACCATTTTAAATCACAGCCTTGTTTTATTCTTCATGATGCACATTTATTTGTCCTGTTTTTTTCTTTATGATGCACATTTATTACTTGGGTCCAACTCTTTCTTCTCTGACTCCACAATATACCCATGGACCTTCCTATTTTTTTAATAATTAAAGCAAGGGTTTAATCCCTTATGCAGACACTGTGAACCAACGAGGGGTGGAATCCAACTTATATTGTAATCTGAAAGGTATCTAATTTCAAAAGCATTTTCATTGAATAAATCTGAATAAAAACCTTCCTGAATGCATGCTGTAGCAGAAGAATCAGGGAGAATTTTATTCAATTCGCCTAAAACTAAATATCAGGTTTTTTTCATGTGTTGCTAGTTCTAGATCTGCCTTATATCTATGTTTGACTTTTATTATATGGTTGTGGGTATCCTTGGACCAATCTTGCTCTTCTCTGAACTTTTTTTATCACTTTCTTTTTCATGATTTTACACTCCTTCTCAAAAGGTGGATTTTTAAAATTTATATCCAATGGTTTTGATACAAAGATTATTCTTTTAACTCATAGCAAAAACTATAATTACTAATAAAACTATGCTATACATAGGTCTGTGCAAAAGTTCTGTGCAGAAGGGAACAGCTTCAGAAGTGTAAAGTTTCTCTCTCAGTGTCGGTTAACTGGTTTAAGCCTGAAAGAATCCTAATTATGATCTTAAGGAAACATCATGGACTAATTTTGAAAACAACTAGGGATCTTCCTAGTTAGCACAAAGCTTGAAGCACTCCATCATTGCTGGGTTTTCAATGGAAGATTCTGGCTCCATAACAAAATTGTCTACTTCACCTGAAACGCAGTAGACTACATGAACCTACTAAAGATGGTTACAACACAACATATTGTGTAGCTTCTGCTGAACAGAGTGGGATCTGCATATCAAAACATAAATGATAATCAAATTATACCGAATAAGAGTTGGCATCCTTAAATATATTCTGAATCAAATTTTAAACTACAAATGTAGACTTGACTACCTTCTTATATTTCTGGATATGTATAAATATATGAAAGACACCAGTCATCAATGGAGTAGAGACAGAACAGTATAAATTTATTTAAAACTCTGCACATCAACGACAACTCTGAGCTACTGATGAATCCAACATCAAATGCATTTTTGTTCAATACTGTTATGTTTTATGGTTCACATGAAATGCTAACGTGAGATTCCAGAGCACTATTCCCACAAGCGTAGCTGTTCTGACTGTTTCCATTTTCTCCAGCCTCCTCATATCCTGAGAAGATGTTGCTTTCTGGGCTTATAGCCAATAAGGCAGCCATGCAACTGGCACTTGTTGATCCCATGTGGCTATCATTCTCTCCAAGGGAGAGTTGCAAATCTGTTTTTTCTTTTTCCCTTTTCCTTGTAGCTGCTGCTGCAGCCGCCGCCGCTGCTTTCTTCTCCCGATGCATGTCTTGATACACTTGATGCATGATAAATTGTGTTGTATTTCGAGGGGCTCGCATCCCAGGAGCTCTCCACTCACACAGGTTCATTGGACGGAGCCGTCCCTTTATTGCAGTACGCATAAATGCCAACAAACGTTGTTGTCTGATGAAACGCTTTCGACCAATTTTATGATGCCTTTTCTGACAGATCTTACAGAATCTGGGCTTTCGCTGGTGAGCTGCAATAGGGCAATGCTTCATTTGCTTCTTGTTCTGTAATCTTGTTCCCCTCCAATAGCTTTTTTTCTTCTTCCACAATCCACTATTTCTAGAAAATCTACAATTCTTCCATTTTGAGGATAGATTACCTTTGTACTGCTGAATTTTAGTATTATAATGATTGCAGTGAGATGATCTAGGATTGTATTTTCCTGCATTTGCTACTCTCCCTGTCATCGCAGGCCATTGATTGTGATATCCTTGTTGCAAAGACAACTGCAGATAACATAGTCGTCCTTGTCTCCACATCTTAGCTGGAAAATGGTGGGAACCTGTTCCAAATGGGACCTTCTCCACCTTTTATATTTGCTGTCTTGCCAGGGATCTCCTTACTAAGGTTTTCTTGTGTTGTTTGCTATGTATAATGCAGTTTGCTTCTTCTGCTTTTAATGAGATGGGTACCCACTACCAGTTGTCCAACAGTTTAACTCCTGATTTACTTCTTTGTCTTCCTTCTCATTTGTGACTCTCCTCCTAGCCTTGTATAATGCTTATAACACAATGAAACGGTGATCTGAGGTATTGCTTCAACACAAATTCAGTGGGTTTTTGTTGTCACACCACTGACAGTGACTTCTTTCCTCTTGGGACTGCTATGTAGATTGAACAAAGCATCTTCATCACCCTAGACAACAGGGAACCAATCATAAAGCAATGGGCGTGGCTGAAACTGGGCATTCTGATGGCAAGCAAACTGAAATAGAACCATGCTAATGGCATTTCTTTGCCTGAAACCTTGTGAAAGCAAAACCAATGAATTTAGTCTTATAGAATGATGTTGGTTCCACCCAGTGGTGGGATTCAGCCAATTCGCACCACTTTGGCAGAACCGGTAGCTAATTTTTTGTTGCCCAGGCCCAGAATGGACTTCCAGAAGCGGCATCCACACAGAGAACCGGTTGTTCACATATTTGAATCCCACCACTGCCCGAGATCCTATAACATCTGCCCTCATATAACCACACTAATAGGCATGTTAATGTACATGTTCTAGCCAAATATAATTTAACCTAAAATAATTTTTGGAACCCTAATTTAGCGTAATATGCTTCTCCCTTATTTTTGCTGACACCATGTTTGAAGATTTTTGCATCTCATCCAAGATATTCTTCAACCCTTAGGTATAGGAATCATAGAGACTTCAGTGAGAAGCAGGAAGACAAGCCTTAAATAAAACTTTTTGCATGGAACATAAGGTCTAAGCCATTAAAGTATGGGCTTACACAACAAATATCTCAATAATTCTAGTAATTGCAAGATAAAGTAATTATGCTTCCATGTAAAGTTAAATAAAGGGCTAAACTTTTTCATTCCCTAGAATAGGTGGTAAATTTATTCCTTGAACCAGAGCCAGCTGTGTATTTAGACAAAGTAAGACACTAATCTCAGGCAACAAATATTGTGTGATTAGGACCAAACCAAGCTGCCATTCATATGACCTGCCCGGTTTTTAAGCCTGATGTACAAGATTGCTGAAATAAAATGCACTGCCAGTTGAAATGGAGGCACTATGTCATCCTTTGTGCTTGAGCCACAAATTTTTTTAGGCAAGTCATTTTGAAAATTATAGCATTTATTTTTTCCCCCAAACAAGACTGAAAGTCTGCTATGTGTTCTGTATCTCCTTTACCATCTGTCTGTATTTAACTGCATTTCTTGGACATGTAGAATTCTGAACATTCCAAGAGACATTTGAACATTAACTTCTGATAATTTGGCAGTTAAGAGATGCAAAGATTCTAGTTTTAGCATGTCCTGCATTGACAGTTTTCACTAAAGCTGAAACTAATCATTTAAAAAACAAATGCTGTTTCTTTTCCCTAAAAAGAAACTTTATAAAAACATATAGGAAATCTCTTTCACCCTTTCTCTTTCTAACTTCATATATATTGCTTAATTTTATTCTCTAGACTAGGGGTCTGCAACCTTGACAACTTTAAGACTTGTGGACTTCAGCTCCCAGAATTCCTCAGCCAGCATAGCATAGCTGGCTGAGGAATTCTGGCAGCTGAAGTCCACAAGTCTTAAAGTTGTCAAGGTTGCAGACCCCTAGTCTAGACCGGTGTTTCTCAACTATAACGCCTTGAAGATGTGTGGACCTCCAGTCTGGGGACTTCTGGGAGTTGCCAAAGCTGAGAAACATTGCTTTTATACACTTTAATCACTAAACAGCACATGAATCTTGACACATTCCTATAGTGCATCATTTTACCCACCCTCCAGATGTTTTAGGCTACAACTCTCATAATTTATGTTGATAGCTAGATATTTTATGCTGTCTTAACACATGAGGGCAGTACTAGACTGCAAAATAATCATGACATAAATATTGGTAAATGAAGCACATTCACTTCAGAGCACTTCCAAGCCATTTTGAGAGAGAGAGAGAGAAAGAGAGAGAGAGAGACTCCCTAAATTCCTTCCTCCCTCCCTCCCTCTCCTCCCTCCCTCCCTCCCTCCCTCCCTCCCTCCCTTCCTTCCTTCCTTCCTTTTCTCACATTTTTTATAGATAACTCAAGTGGCGAGCATATCTAATATTGCTTTCTCCTCCTCCTATTTTCCCCACAAAACCTGCATTCTAACCACTGTGACACCACATGTAAGGATATATAACATGCATCCTTAACACTATTAAAAACTATCATTAAAATCATGAGGGATGTAACAAATAAGATTTTGAGGACATGCCTAACTCTTATAAAAAGATCTTGGTATTCCAAGAATTTAAGCTTTTAAGAAACCAACTTTTGTACTTGAAAATGTCTCACTTATTATAATATGAAATATATGAACAACAGCATTTGTATAGCTTATGCTATTTATGCATATTTCTATAAGTATTTAATATATTTGCTCATTTTTACTGTGAAGGCATTAGAAGTAATTTTTTATTTATTCATTTGTATGTAGTCCTTGTTTCTTAATGGTTGATCTGATTGGAGTTGCAATTTCAGAAGTTTGGAGCATAGAGGGTTGTGGAAATGCACGAGGCGGGAGAATAGCCTGCAATCATTGGCTGTGCATCCCCTTGCACGGGGAGTATAAAAGGGCTTGTTGCCATTTGTTCTTTTGCTTCTGTTCTGTGCTTGTACCAATAAAAGACATCATTTGTTGTGAACTGCCTCGTCTCAATGTCTACTTTGTGCGAACAGAACATTGGCGACAAAGGTGGGATTCGCCGTTTGGAAGCCTACTGAAAGAAGCTGGGCCTACTCACCTAAGGCCTGAATGCAAAGAAAAGCGCGGCGTCCAGAAGGAGCAACCGCCTGCCAGTACGCATACGCTGGAGGTGGGCTTGGCTCCATGGGACCCCTTCTCCTTCCTTGTAGCGAGAGACGTCGACGAGGCCGTCGTTCACGAAGATGTCCAAACTGGGCCATCTCGTTGAATTCAACACTTCACACCCGGAACGCTGGAGCTCATACGCAGCTCGCGTGGAGAATTATTTTCGGGTAAACAAAATCCAGGAAGACGGCCTGAAAGCAGCTACCTTGCTGTGTGTCTGTGGGCAAGAGACTTTTGATATTGCCGAAAATCTTGTTGCCCCAGCACCTTTGGAATCGATTGCGTATGCTGATCTTAAGAAAATGCTGCGCGAGCATTTCGAGTCCAAGCTATCTGTAATAGCTTGGAGGCACCAGTTCAAGCAGTGGGACCAGTGGCCCGGTGAATCAGCTGCAGACTTCGTCGCAGCCCTGCGGCAGGCGGCTAGACCATGTGCTTTTCAAGATCTGGAGGATAGGCTCCGAGATCGACTTGTCTGCGGGTTGCGAAGCCGTGAGATGCAACAGAAGTTGTTTGCGAAGGCTGATGTCATGTTCCAAGATGCCTTAAGAGAAGTTGCAGCCGAAGAAGCAGCCGGCGGCGCAGTGAAGGCCTTGCGGTTGACGAAGAACCCTCCAGCGGCCCATCCACCAAGAAGCCGCGCAAGAGACCTCCGGAGAAGAATCCGAGGAAGAAGAGGTGGACAGACTTCAACCATCGGCAGAGAGAAGACTGCAGGAACGCAGAGGGCAGCCGCCTGCATCTCTTCGCTGTTTCGGCTGTGGGGGTCGCCACAGGAGAGCCGACTGCCATTTCCGTTCTGCTACAACAGTCATAAGACTGAAAAATGGTCATAAGTCACTTTTTTCAGTGCCGTTGTAACTTTGAACAGTCACTGAAAATAAACTATTGTAAGTCGAGGACTACCTGTATTGTTTACAAGACTGTATAGAAACACTATGCTTCAATACTATTTAGAATCATTATATATTTTATTGATTAAATATATATTCATTACTTTAGCTTAATGAAACCGTACTCTTAATACTATGAGTTAAAATAATATGTGCTATGTTTTTAAAGCAGTATATTACTTGTAAGAGAAATAATGTTACACAATACTACTGTTACTGTCCAAGCTTAGGAATAGCTTCCAACAGGCAAACGGGGCAGGCACGTATAGGCATATGGAGTTTTGCTCAGGTTGATGGGATTGTCATCTAATCTAATGTCTTCAAGAGGTTTACGGATATAAGTATGGTCATTTATTTTCCAGAAAGTGTCTTCATGCATCTCCAGAATATTGTTATTCTAAAAGGGAAAAAAAGAGAAATATCTATGAATATTCATGTCTGCTTTTGTTTAATTCTGAATAGTGTCAGTGAGTTCATAAAAACATTAAAAACTGCTAACAGTTTATCAGTATTATATTCCTCATTAGCTGTAAGAGACATTTGCAGGAAGGAATGAGTCACAAACTATATGACTCCACAGATATTTGTGTTAGGAATACTAAATATAGTAAGACCATATGTATTTTTGTGTGTACTATTTTATATTTAATTTTAAAATGGTTTATTTGTGATGTTTATATAATTCTGGATATTGATGATCAGTTAAATTAAATTAAATTAAGGTTGGTATAAAGCCCCAAGGTACAGCATGTAACATTGTTTTGCTCTAGCAATAGTTAAATTACCATTTCCACTGCCCTGACCTGCCAGTTTAATGAGTTGTGGTAAAGCCAAACCATTTCTTCAATTAAACTAGCAAGCTTTTGAGAACTGTACAAAGGACTATTGTCTTATTTCTAAAAATATTTGACTGGAATTGATAAGACTTGGTATACAATAAAATTGGAATGACCATATGTTATTTATTCTTGCCAGTTTTCTCTGAACTTTAAATGAGACATACGTACAGAAATCTAATGTCAACTCAATGGAATTCATTGTTTGTCTTCATTCTGTGCTGGTTAGGCAGAACTTACAATGTTGCATAGAGCTCTGAGTACTACATTTCAGGAAGGACATCAACAAACTATAGTGAATCCAGAAGAAACAACAACAAAGTGGATTAATAACCTCGAATTAAAAACTTACCATTTAGGCTTCTGGTTCCGGATCGCGACACCAGCAGTCGCACGGAGAGATCTCTCTCTCCCACCGGCTGCTTTCCCTCCGCCGGTAGACCCTTAATCGGGTCGAAAGTCGCCCCGTAGAGGCGACCACCGTTAGAGGAGGCTCCTGCTCGACTGGGGAAGAGCGGCGGCTCTCCCCAGTTCGAGCTTTCTCCTTAGGGCCGCCGGAGGAAAAGATCGCCCAATAAAATGGACGATCACTTCGTCGCACCAGCTGAAAGCCAGAAGAACATCTAAGCGAAAGAACCCCCGTGGAGAATCCGGGTGAGACCTTTCCTACCCCCTTTTTTTTTCCCCTAACTACTTTCCTGTTAAAAGCTTTCTTTGAACTATTTCCCTGTCGTGAGGAAGCAGCGTTTGGGCAATGGGGAAAAACAGCGTTGGGAAAAAAAATATATAAATAAAAACCAGTTAATTTCGATGGACTATTTAAATTTTGGAATACTGAGGGGACCTGAAAACATTTTATTCTTGACTATTATTGTTACAACTACGCATTTATTATTTTGAACCCTTTCTTCATCTTTTTTAACACGAAAAATAAAAAATCTATTATTTGGAAAGGAAAAAAGGATTTTTTGGTTTGCTGAGGACATCTTGTGTCGAAAAGTGGTACTGCAATTATATTTCTTTATGGCTGGGAATGGCTATGACCCTGAAAGAGTGACTACAAGATAACGATGCAGCTGGCCTATTGAAAATTGAAGGTGAATGCTTGCTTGATTCTTATGAAGTAGAGCCTTCTTTAAAGATTAAAAAGCCTTATTACTATCGATATGGAACTTAATACACAACTGGACTATGAACTTATATTGGAAACAATTTTAGAAGCTGCAGAGGATGTGAGCTCCTATTTTCAATCCCTTTTCCCTACACTGAGAGAAACCGTGGAAACCACAAAACAAACTAATTTTATTCAACTTCCAACACAACCTATCGAGAAGTCTGATGACTATACAACAACTTCAACAGAGATGTCTGAAGCATCAATACCAACACCAACAGAGACTGACACTCAGATACAACTTATTGAAAATCGAGAAAAGGTGGATAAACAATTGGCAAATATAACATGGAATAAAACAGCTTTTACCATCCAAAGGCTATTAGAAGAAAGGAAAGAGAACTTTGACCAATTTGAAGCGTTAAAGAATATGGACCTTTTAATAGTGTGGTTTGATTATGTAGGAACCTTACTATGGAAACCACTATGGCATAGAAAGAAGCCTAGAGTTAGATTTAAAAATGTATTTTAAAGTCTTATTTAATGGGATTAAAAAGGCTTTGATTTCTTGACTGACTTAACAACTAATGGAACACGTGAAATTTTTAAGAGGATACCCTTTGTAATATTACTCTGTTTTAGATATGATATGTATTGGAGAAGTAAACTTTATCTACTGGTTTAAAAAGATTTTTATAGATATAGAGGCATTGATAGAATATATATTTAAATTAGATAGAAATTTATTTGTTGGCCTGATATTTTTATTTTAAGAGAATTATTTGGAAATAAAAGGAGAATAAGAGGGATGGGTGATAAGAGAAAAAAATGGTATCAATGAAGAAGATATGGGAATGTTGTTGCGAGAACAATATACCAGATATAATTATGTAAAAAAAAAAAGGGCACCCGAAGTGTTAATAATATGTCTATTTAAGGCTAATTGAAATATAGTAATTGTAAGTTAGTAAAGCTTAAAAACAGGATTTGGATTTTTAGAATTGAAATGTAACTGATATTTGATAGGACCGTTTGAAACTTATATAGAATTTATTAATTTGAATATGTAAAATTAAATGAGGGAATTAGAGAGGGAAGTTTAAAAGACTTGAGTTGAGTTATATATTTGTGATTGTCTTTCTTTTTTTGGATGTTTAATATACCCACCTCCATGGTGGTTCCTAAGCACCTTAATGTTATCCCCCTACCCCTATAAAATCTAATAAAATATATTTAAAAAAAAAAAACTTACCATTTACAGTTTGTATTTTTGAGAGAATCAATTTGGTATACTGGTTAAGCACTGAGCTAGAAACTATATATATATATATATATATATATATATATATATATATATATATATATATATATATATATATATATATATATATATATATCTCCTTCATGGATTACTGCCTTGTCGTGGCGAAGGGGCTTGCGTAACTCAATGAAGTTATGAGCTATGCCGTGCAGGGCCACCCAAGACGGACAGGTCATAACAGAGAGTTCTGACAAAATGTGATCCACTGGAGAAGGAAATGGCAACCCACTCCAGTATCTTTGCCATGAAAACCCCATGGACAGTACTAAAAGGCAAAAAGATATGACGCTGGAAGATGAGCCCCTCAGGTCGGAAGTGTCCAATATGCTACTGGGGAAGAGCAGAGGGCTAGTACTAGTAGCGCCAGAAAGAGTGAAGCGACTGGGCCAAAGCCGAAAGGACGCTCAGCTGTGGATGCATCTGGTGGTGAAAGGAAAGTCCGATGCTGTAAAGATTTTTTCTCCATAGGAACCTGGAACGTAAGATCCATGAATCAAGGCAAACTGGACGTGGTCAAACAAGAGATGACAAGACTGAAAATCGACATCTTAGGAATCAGCGAACTAAAATGGACAGGAATGGGTGAATTTAATTCAGAGGACCATCAGGTATACTACTGCGGGCAAGAATCCCTCAGAAGAAATGGAGTAGCCTTCATAGGCAATAAAAGAGTAGGAAAAGCAATACTGGGATACAATCCCCAAAATGACAGAATGATCTCAGTGCAAATCCAAGGCAAGCCATTCAATATCACAGTAATCCAAGTCTATGCCCCAACCACTG